>VZZY01013332.1:23646-85690 GCA_013400335.1 Eurystomus gularis | reverse complement strand
AACTTTATGTCTTTCTCTGGGATCTATAACTTAGTTGTGCTCTCCTTGGTGTCAGTTTGTAGAATAAGAGAATGCTTTGGTTTGGAAGAGACATTTGAAGGTCATCTAGTCCAATCCCCCTGCAATGAGCAAGGACATCTTCAACTAGATCAGGTAGCTCAGCCTGTCCAACCTGACCTTGAATGTTTGCAGGGATGGGGCACCTATCATCTCTCTGGGCAACCTTCATTACCGTCATTGTAAAAAATGTCTTCCTTATATCTTGTCTAAACCCAGACAGTTAAGATAACCTCTTTTAGTTTAAAACCATTACCCCTTGTCCTATCACAACAGGCTCTGCTAAAAAGATTGCTCCCATCTCTCTAATAAGCTCCCTTAAAGTATTGAACAGTCTCCCTGGAGCCTTCTGTCCTCCAGGATGAACAACTCCAACTGTCTCAAGATTTCTTCATAGGAGAAGCATTTCAAATCTCTGACTGTTTTTGTGGCTCTCCTCTGGACACACTCCAACAGGTTCATGTCTTTCCTGTGCTGAGGACTCCAGAGCTGAATACACCAGAGCAGCATGGATAGGGAGAATCACCTCCCTTCACCATCTGGCCACACTTCTTTTGATGCAGCCCAGGATACAGTTGGCCTTCTGGGCTGTGAGTGCACATTGTCAGCTCATGTCCAGCTTTTCATACGCCAAGTCTTTCACAGTATTTCCAACTCAGGCATGCACAGGTGCTGTACACAAGGTAAGCTCCTATAGCAGCCATTTAAATAGAAAAACTGAGCAAGACTATGGAAAAACTGATCAAAACCAAATAGTAAACATTGAGATGAAATAGTGCCAATGGAAAGTGTAAAAATGAACATTCTTGGTTTAAAAAGCCTTGATGTTGCTAATACAGGTTGAATATGAAAAGCATAGATCTAGTGATTACTAATATGCTCCACTAGAGGAATTAGTTTGTTGCCCTCTGCTATATTGCAAAGGAAACTCAGAAATACTTAATGATCTTCTCACTGACTGCTGGAGCTTCTCTCCAACAAGGGGTTCTTTATTGTTTTAAGTCATCAAAATCACAAATAGTTTTGCTCTATCTTTTGATACTTAAAAATGACAGGAAAAGCCTTGAAGGCCCTCCCAATCTGGTAAACCTTAAAAAAACAAAGCAAAATAAATATACAGGGCCACTGTCAACTGGAACAATCAACTCTTCATTACATGGTGAAAATGGAGAAACACAATCACCTGTTGGCAGTAAAACTATGTGTGACTTTAAAGACTATATGAATGCGCAGGACAGAAAAGACTGGTCACTGCTCCTGTTGACGGAGGACCACAGAGTTGTCCCAGTGACTGTCAGCCTAAGCCACTGACAGAACCCAAAATGGCTCAAGGAAAGCCAGTTTGCGTACTTCTGCAGTGTGGCCAACCCACACGGAGATGATGCACCCATCAAGGGAAACAGAGAGGTAATTTTTTATATAGGTATAATAACACAGATACAGTCTCAGAATAAGGCAAACAAAAATATGCCAATATAAAATGATTTGCTCGAGTTTTGCTAGATCTCAAACAAAAAACCCCTCAAAAGTAGCTGTTACATCCGAGTTAATTCTATTCTTACTTTCTTTTTCCTAGCAGAGATATTTTTAAAATGTTCAATACTTCATGTGCAATGACAAAATTACATCTGATATTCCTGTGGCTTTAACTTCTAATGGGTAATTCTGAAGCAGGTACAAGATATTTACACTAAAGAATGAGGATTTATACTTTAATGCATTCTAACTGATAAGCATTGGAAGATTAATCATTCTGCATTAGTTACAGCAAAGTTCCAGTGTTAACTCCATTTATATATGTTTCTGATGTGGAGTAAAATGACTGCAAATGGTCATGAACGAGAGAATGAACATTCTTGGAAGAAGTCAGTGCATGGAGAATTTTACTTGGCTCTATACAGTCTTTGTTCTAAATGGTAATTAAATGCTTAACATGCTTTTTCTACACACATTAATGGCTAGCACTTCTTATCTCCCCAGCTGCTTAAAACTGTTCTCAAAAACTAGGTAGGCATGGAAGAGAAAATATAGCTCTGTCTACTTCTGAGTAACCCAAGAAAATGTAGGCAAGCATTCAAAACTCTAATCAGTTTAAACTGATCTCACACTTCAGTGAGGTTAGAAAGAACAGTCAGTTATTATGAAGAAAACCAAATAAAAAGTGTGAGAGGAAACAAATGAAGATGGCTTAGGCTAATCTATCTAATGGAAAACAGTAAGGTATTATTTATTATTGTATTATTTTAGCAATATTATGTTTTTTCTAAAATTACTGCACCTTTTGTTTAGCAAATACTTGATACTTGGCATTATATAGCTTGAAATAACAGCCTCATGTTCAGTGTAATAATAAAGGCTTTATAGGATAAGAGCCATCTGTTGCAATTACACTTTCTGAAATTTTCTGAAGGGGATGAAAACTCTCAGACTTTGTCAATTACATGCCCCTGAAGAAGTATGAGTCATCTTAAAGGAGCTTGGCATAGAGATGCAATTTTCATGGAAACAGTCTAATGAGAGAACATACCGAATGTATTCTAAATATGACCATCGAAATGGTCATATTGATGAAAAGATTCTCAACTGAGAGAGAAAAATATGGCAATGTAATTTACTCTTCCACAGCTGAAATGCTGTTGGGTAATATTTCTTGGGCATTTCACAGCTTTTAAGACAAATACTATTTTTACCAGTTTTTCTGGTGAGATCATTAATAAGATTATTCAGCCAAATGTATGTTAATTAAACCCCATCCTCAAATCATAGGGTCTGGAACTTCTTCCCACACTACGGTAGGAAATCTATCTCCAGATGTTAATAATTAAGGCATTCAAAGGGTAAAGCCAGCACCCACTTCCGCAGCTGCCGAAGCTCCTGCGGCAGTAAACTGGTGCGATTATGTTGCTGAAGAGTGTGGGTGGATTGGAAAAGGCCCTTCAGCATTTGTGCACTTCTGCACAACATGGAAGCCAGATCAAAAGGCTTTCCAGTGTAGGCAACGTGTTGGCTGTGGATGGTGCAGGGCAGAATGGATATGTGCTTCCCACACAAATGGCTATGTGAGAAGTGGAGAGCAGATGTTCGCTAACATTGTCTCCTGGGGTACCACAAGAGCTGGGCATGGCAGCCCTTTTCTGGCCTGGATCCTAGCTAGGATCGGTCTTTCTAATCAGCCCTCCTCTGACTGAACAACATTCACGTAGATCTTTGAGGTAACGGGCACCGCTACTGATGTGTGCATTAATGGGAACTGTGTTTAGCAGAGACATGTTTCAAATCAAAATGCATTGGTTGGAAGGACATTTCTAGAAATATTACAATGGTAAGCAGGAAGGATGCTTCTCTTGCTTTCCCTCACCAACTTGCGTCTTCAGGCCTGGGACTGAGTAGCAGGCTGTCCTTATTCCAGATGGGCATTAAATGTAAAGAATTGGGACAAAAAGCTGCACTGGGGGCAGATATTAAATCATAAAATGCCTTCGGTTGAAAGAGATCTCAAAGATCATCTAGTTCCAACCCCCCTGCCATGGCAGGACAGCTTCCACTAGACCAGGTTGCTCGAGGCCCCATTCCAACCTGGGCTTGAACACCTCCAGGGATGGAGCAACCACAGTGCCCCTGGGCAACCTGTTCCAGTGTCTCAACACCCTCAGAGCGAAGAATTTCCTCCTAATTTCCAATCCAAATCTACCCTCTTCCTATCACAACAAGCCTCTGTGAAAAGCCCCTCTCCAGACTTCTTGCAGGCCCTCTTCAGATACTGAAAGACTGCAATAAGGTCTCCCTTGAGCCTTTACTTCTCCAGGTTGAACAAGCCAAATTCTCTCAGCCTGTTTTTGTAGGAGAGGTGTTCCAGCCCTCTGATCCTCTTTGTATCCCTCCTCTGGACCCTCTCCAACAGGTCTATGTCCTTCTTGTGCTGGGGGCTCCAGAGCTGGACGCAGTACTCCAGGTGGGGTCTCATAAGAGTGGAGTAGAGGGGCAGAATCGCCTCCCTCAACCTGCTGGCCATGCTTCTCTTGATGCAGCCCAGGATATGGCTGGAGCTTTCTGGGCTGCACTGTCACATGGCTGGCTCATGTTGAGCCAGAACCCCCAAGTCTTTATCCTCAGGGCTGTTCTCAATCCACTCACTGCCCAATCTGTATTTGTGCTTGGGATTGCCCCAACCCAGGTGCAGTACCTTGCACTTGGCCTTGTTGAACTTAATGAGGCTGGCATGGGCCTACCTCTCAAGCCTGTCAAGGTCCTTCTTGATGGCACCCCTTCCCTTCAGCGTGTAGACCACACCACACAGTTTGGTGTCGTCTGCAAACTTGCTGAGGGTGCACTCAATCTCATTGTCCATATCACCGACAAAGATGTTAAACAGGATCAGCCCAGGTACCAATCCCTGAGGAACACCACTTGTTACCAGCCTCCACTTTTAAAAATAAAACTCACATTTTCTTTTCAAATTCCTAAGTAGACATTTGAAAGCCTCAAGTGTTAAGATAATGATCAAGCTCTGATACATATTGATCTGAATCAAGTTACTTTTAAATGCGTCCCAAAATACCTTCAAATGCCTCTCTTGCGTATTGTCCTCTAGGTATAACTATTCATTCACCTGTCTAGATGTCTCTAACGTCAATAATTAAATTTCCTACAGAGTCTAAAAGTATGCAAATATTTCAGTATACACATGCTTAAAGTCAGAGAAGTTTGTGATGAACACGAATGATGTGTTTTGAATCCATTAGGAGGAGCATGGAGTACACTGACTTCCTGGATATGTTTGCATGAGATCTGGAATTTGCTATGACTTTGCTATGGACTGGTATTTTTCTGTCCAACATTTTTAAATAACTTACATTAATTTGAGGTAGTTTTGGCTTCTAGTGCATCAAACAAGCATCTATTTCTTTCAAAGAGAACTTCTTGAGACGCTGGACTATGCAAATGAAAAATGCTAGCATGAGCTCTAGCAAAGAGAGTGAGGATTGCAGCCAGAAATAAATGATTTTTTCAAATGATCAAGTTACAATATGCCAGCATATTCTATGAACTGAAGAGTAATGGCTTTCAACAAGAGACTTACAATGTAATATCTCTCTCAAACTACAATGATTCACTTACACTTGTTACTGAAAAACACAATCAAGATATCAAGGAATAAATTCAGGGTTTCAAACCTTTCCCAATTAATTATTATTTTTTTTTTTTAATATATAGCGGACTTTTATTAAAGATATATGAATGGTGCATTAAATAAAGGAGACTCTATCTAAAAGATGTTTTGAACCTTGACACTTTTCACCTGTCTCACCAATTAATCCATGTTACAAAGAAAATTATCTTTGCTTGCATCTCCAATTAAGTAATTTACATTCCTTGCTCTGGAAAACACCAAAGAAAAAACACCAACAAACATTTTTAAAACCCTCATCTGTAAATGTGTAGCTATTGCATGTGAGACAATGTAGAACACCAGCTGTATATCTATTTAAAAAATCAAAACAACCCCCCCAAAACAAAGAACAAACAAACACCCCCACCTCTTCTAAGCACTCCTTTGTGTGACCTAAACAACTTACCTAGAAAAATGTTCCCAGTGCAATCACAGGATGATAAAACTTTTGGTTTACGCTCATTTATAATGGTAGATACATAGTACATGTGCATGCACAACAGAACACATTGTAGATTAGAATCTCTACAGAATAATTGGAAGAGATAAGGAGAGTGATTGAATGTCTACAATATTTACAAAAGCAGGCAATTTACAGGGGGAATTCATGGAATGCTTAAGTACGCTGCATTTTTTCTTCATAGTTACTGCTTTAGAAGAGCAGAACGGGAACTTTAAAACTCAATTGCAAGGTTCTGTCAAAAAGTTTTAATTTTCTTTTTTTTTTTATTGATCTGCAACACTTGTCTGTATTTAAGTTGGTTATTAACCTCCTTCTTCCCATTGCAGGTCATTACCTCCCAGGGCTAACCCTGGACAGGAGGGTCCAATGCTTATGACGCACCACAGCCTTCCTGGAGAGCAATTTGCACAGCAGGCTAAGGGAAGCACTTCTGAACTGAACTGCTCACATTGTTTCCAGAGCTGGTCAGGATGTCAAGCCTGACACCCAGTGAACAAGACCAGAGGTGAGGTGTAGCACAGGTGAGAGTGGTGGGTTAGCATCCTGCTCAATAGGGAAAGAGGGAGGACACTGTGAAGCACCAGGCTAGGGGCTTCACCCTGCAGTGAAGACATTTGGCTGTTTCCCACCCCTGGCCCCCCTGCCCTCTGCCACTACAGTACCTACTGAGATAGGTAGCTACTTTTCAGAGACCCTGCTGAAGGACACATGGCCTGGTCATGGCAATGCCCTGTGGCATGGCAAGTGTTCACTGAAACCAACAGCTCACCTGCCTCCCAGTAGATTACACACCGTGTGTTTAAATAAGCAAGATAATGAAGCGGAGAGAGCTGACTTACTCACCTTTTGCCCTTTTACTCCACTGCAGTCACATTTTCCACAACCGGAACAACCCTGAAAAGAAAAGATAAATTAAGAATTAATTGTCTGAATGGAGTGACAGGCAGAATATACCACAACAAGCCAGGGATGTCAGCAGTATCACCCTGACTGCGAGGTTGGTCAGCATGCAGAGTGTTTGCGTAAGCCCAACACAATACTCTGTTGCCTCTCATATACACTCCTGGTCTCAGTCACAGTTCAACAAAAGATGCCTTTATAGAAGAAGAAAAGACCTTCTATAGTTTTTAACCATAGAAAACCAATATATTACACATTCAAAGCCAACAGAATATTTTAAACAAAATCAGTTCAGTCATAGGAGCTTCTCTTTATATTCAGAAAATAATGGTACTTCAGCAGAGACATTGACAGACTCCCAGGTCTGTCTGGATTTCATGAAGTGAAATTCTGGAAGGCAGGTGGATGGATTTGGGAGAGAAGCATTTTCACCTCACGAGGGAAGAAAGGTAGACTGTGCAGCTGGCCTGGCTAGTCCTGACAGCTGATCTCATCACACAAAATACTCCTAAGTGCCAACTTCCCCTGGAAGTGAAGGAGGGAAGATCTTGATACTGGTGTTGAGGAACTGAGCTTATTATTAATAAATGCTACTAAAAGCTT
Organism: Eurystomus gularis; assembly: GCA_013400335.1. Lineage (NCBI taxonomy): Eukaryota > Metazoa > Chordata > Aves > Coraciiformes > Coraciidae > Eurystomus > Eurystomus gularis. Next base: position 78,497 of record VZZY01013332.1, on the reverse strand, counting down.
TCATGCCTTTGTTCACATAAGCCATAAGATGGAGACTTGAGAAATTTGGGCGCTGGCTTGTTTGGATTGAGTTAACGGCAACAGAAAGATTGGGTTTTCTACGACATGATCATAAAGACCCACTCATTTTTTTGCAAAACATGAAAGGTGATAACATATGAGAAAAGTCAGATTAACTGATGCACAAGTAACAGCTTACAGTCATTTTGTGTTACCAAAGTATTTCTGTGCACCTAAGTGCATCTGGGCTACTCCCCACTTTTTCTCTGCATAGCCATGAAGCAACCAGTGGCTAATTCAGTGATCTGTGCCTTTTACTGTTGTCATGCTCCTGAGAAACAAAGGAGGAGGAAAACAAGCAAAACACCTGTATCACTGAATATTCCACCAACACACATGAGATCCTTCAGCAGCTCTGTTAAGTCATTATCCGGAAGCAGTCAGGGATGGCACCTCTCCAGAGCCAGCTCTTGGAAGGGATGCTGGGCACCTGTCCCTCCACATCCGGGGGCTCCACAGTCTACTGGGACCTCAGTACTTCTGGGAAATTGAGAGCAAATGTACCTAACCCATTTTGAATTTGAAAAACTTCCAATGAGACCAACAAACATCATCGCTTTGGAAAGTCAAATAACACAGTAACATTTTCACTTGGTAAATATATTTTCTTTTAAAGTAAAGCATCAAGAGAAATGCAGATTTAATACTGAAAATAAAATTAATAAAGGCTGTCTGATAAAACTATAGTACCAACTCCTGAAAAATGTGTTGATTTTCTTGAGATTCTTTGATCCCTTTTTTAATATACTGATTCACTGAATTTGTTGTTTGAAGTCAAACTTTCTCCATATTCACACAAAGTAAAAATAATAAAATTATTCTTTTACATTATTACAGCATTTTACAATGTTATATCATAAATGCACAGAAATATGAAAATGAATTCTGATTAGAATGAGTATTTATCATATGCTGCAGAAAGAGAATTAGATCTGAGAATGACATCCACACATGTTGCAATGCCAACTTGGTACTGATCAGGGGGAAAGAGTGTCGCCTACTGAATAATCTGTTTTACTCCTTGTGGTACATGGTTATGCCTGGAAAAACATTGGGCCTCCCATTTCAAGAGGTGGCCCAGTGTGACCGCTCTTATTTTTTCAGACCTGATGAGATCACAGCTGGAGGACGCATGCTTGCTGCTCATACTTCCTCCTCCAGCACCACGTAGAATGTTATCAGTTTTATCAACACATCCCTTAAATTCAGAAGAAGCCTGCTTTAATTGCATCTGGGAATGTAATTAAAATACGTCATTGAATCATTATAAGCATCTGTTTTCAAGTTAATGCCCACATATTTCCTTGAGCCTGTTCTTTAACATGCACCATTTTAGAAAAAAAGTATGTTGTTATTTATTTTGAAGTTGGGTTTTGTTCTTAAATTTAGCATGGCCAGAAGAATGGACTTGTTTTTTTGGGTCTCCCTTTGTGCTCCCAAAACTGGTGCCATTATATTAAATTTTTCCTGTTTCTTAAGCCTCAGAATAACCACAGGTGAGGAAAGTAAGAAGGTACTGAGCATCAGGAAGTACAGCTGCATAAGGTCCTATCTGCAGTCAAGTGCTGCAGCCTGCTATGCCAGAACACGCCAACTGCGCTACAAAACTCTGCCTTTATTTTACAGTAGCATTGTCTCCCACTGTCACTGACTATAACCTTTGCAAGTGGATCAAAGGTTGGCCAACAATGGCAGCCACTATTGGACAGCATTATCCTCAGCTACTAAAATGTATTTTTGAATCTGATGGATGTGACAATTCTCTGCACATACTACAAGGAAGTATTAGCTCTTTCCTCTTGGACCTCTAAGAAGATGGGACAGCCAGACTGGAAACAGATAATGGGTCAAAGGTCAATTTAAGGAGGTCAAAGGGGCATTTAAGTAATGAGGTGAGAAACTGGGAGAGAGCAAGATGGTTACAGCAGGTACAAGAATCAGAGTCTGGGTTCACTTAACCTAGCATAGGTACTAACATCTCTACTAGTCACTGCAGTCTACCTTTATTCAATAGCAAGAAACAGGCGTTTCTGGTTTGGGATCCATCTTACCTATTATCGATGTTTGCTTTCAATGGAGACAAAGCACACCTTGGAAGACTAAGTAGGAGAGACTGAAATGGGCAGAAAGGAGTATGGGCTATGTATGAGAACACAGAGAGAAGTGGATACTGAGGACCAGAGGGATAGAGGTTACAGACAGAGTGGGACAAAGTGTAACAACAGCTCTTCATTCCTTGGAAAGTGTTAGAAATTTAGTTGCGTATCTTTCGATCTGTGAACAAGGAAATCTGCATTTCTGGTACTCATTCAGGAATGACTTAAGAACCTTCTGCACTGAAGTCCTAGGTGGGAAACTTCATCCAGAAGTCATAATCATCACAAGGTAAATAAGATGAAACTATGCATCTGAACTTTTATAACTTTAAATCAGTCTCATGATAAGAAGAATCCAGTTCATTATTTCCTGCCACACATGACTAGAGACAATGAGACAAATGAAAAGAAATCATTTTGTCCTGTCTCCCAGACAGCCTCTTTTAAACAATGCCTTCCTCAGGAACCACACAGAGCTTGGAGCAATAGCTGCTGTCCTCCAAGTGCCAAAACAGAGAAGGAATGGTGCTGGGCAGGAAGCGGGGGTGGGGACCAGATGAAAAGGTAGACTCTTTATCCCTTATCTAGAAGCCAATTACAGACTACTCCAAAGATTTTGACAAGCGCACTGTGACACTTCACCTATTTTGCATGGCAGGCTAGCAGTTTTCAAGTAGCCATAGCTCCCTTGCACCACAGCCCAGCCTTTTGTACAATATTTGAAGACATTAATTTTATCTTACTCCTCCCACAAAATATCAGTCAGCCCAGAAGCAGAAGCTCATTTTAGCGATACAAATTGCTTCATTTTTTGACAAGCATTTCCGTTCCGTTTCATTCTCCCAGACTGTCTGCAACTGATAAGCTTAGTGAATCATGCCAGCAAATCAGTATTAAGCTATAAAAAGATTACGTCCCTTCAACATCACACTTATGAACGTGCTACGTGCAGACTGAGTATATGCCTCAAGGACAGTGATTCATTTGCTATCATATTAACATATAGATCTAAAAAAGTTCTGCTAACGAATGGGTGTCCCAGCCCAGGCCTCTAACTTCCATGAATCACATACCGAGCCATGTACTAAGCTCCGTGAGTGATGGAGCTGAAAAGGCTGCTAAAAGTTCCTGCAGCAGACAGAAGAAATTTTGCTGTAGAGTTCAGCCTGTAAGATGCCTGTCAGATTGTAGCTACAGACTTTTGTTGCATCTTGCCCTGGTTTTCCACGTCCAGCTACTTTCCTGGCATTTGAGGACTATTGCTTGGAACTCGCACAGGAACGATGTAAACATCCAGATCAGCAGCCTAGGAGAGAGACGACTGCCATATTTGGACATGCACCATTTCTGGAGGCTACAGAGAACTAAAAAAAAAAATTAGAAAGGCCGAGGCAGTTCTTGGAAGCTCCTTTCTTTTACAGAAGTGCATTTTTCAAGACAAAACGTAGTTCTCTTTCTCACTACATCAGCTCAGACACTGTTGCTGAGTTTCAGTTGCTGAGCTGCCTACCAGCTTAGGCTAATGGCATAGGTATCCACTGAATTCTAATCCTACCCTGTAAAGCACACATGTAAGGTAGAAAATTAATAAAATTCTCACCGTTTACTTAACTCTGTTCATGTTAAAAATCTCATTCCAGGGAATGTAGTCACTTCTACGCAAAGGACAATGTATTTCAAATTACTGAAAATCCTATGAGCAAGTGACTGGAGAGACTAGCACAGATTCCAAAATTCTCTGACTGTTCTCAATGTTTTTAATTCATAGCTGAAATGCTTCAAAAAGTAAAAATCACAGAATCATAGAATGGTTTGGGCTGGAAGGGACCTTAAAGATCATCTAGTTCCCCCTGTCATGGGCAGGGATACCCCCCACTAGATCAGGTTGCTCAAGGCCCTATCCAACCTGGTCTTGGAATACCTCCAGTGATGGAGCATCCACAGCTTCTCTGGGCAACCTGTTCCAGTGTCTCATCACCTTCCTAGTGAAGAACTTCCTCCTAAATTCTCATCAGGAATAATCATTAACTATCATTATAAAATCATAAAAGTAATCATTATTTCATCCATTATTCATTTATTCAAAAATGACATTATCTGTTTAGATGTGACAAACTAATGTTTTCTGATGAAACAGTGCAGATTCCCCACACTTCATTGCCTTAGCTCAAACCCCAATTTGAGCTGAATTCCAATACCAGTTTCAAGTTGAAACACATTGGCTAGGCCAATCGGACGGCTCTTTGAAGCTGTAAAGCGTTACAGCTTTAAGTCTGAATGTTCTCCCTTCACAAAATCAACCTCCTTTCACCCCTAAGCTAGTCCTGACAAGGAAGGCCATGGGAGATTTATCCCTACGTAGCAGATACTGCACTTATTCGTAAGCACACATATGTACAACTCATGCAGCTGACGAGAGCTGCATCAATCATGTCTTCAGTTTCACATCCCACCAAATACAAGGAGGTGATGCTAACTGAAGGACACTTATCTTGCATTCCTTTCATACTTTCTTCACTCTTCAGAATGTCAAAATAGCTTCCTGGCTGTATTACTAGTCTTGTCTTTACCCTTTGGATTTAACTTTACTGAATTAGCCAAACTCCTCTTTTGTATGTAAAGTACCATCAGAGGAAATCAGTGCTGTATTTCAGTTAACTTCAGCATATTTTTCTTAACTGATTTTGCAGTTGATTTTGCAGTCTATTAACAACTTTTTAAAGAAGTTATGTTCATAAAAGTTCTGATTTACACTTGGCTAGAATGAAGAGGACCCCCCAAAAATGCCCGCTGTCTTAGCAAGTTAGCAAAATTTAGTTATTTGCATTTGTACTATTACATTTACTTTAGATTACGGAAACAGATGGCTCCACTTGAACAGTACAAAATCCTCTTTTTTTTTCTTAAATAAACATACCAGGATGAAAAGCTTCATTGCTTCTATATCTGACCACACTGTATTTAAACAAAAGGGTAACAACTGTGATTTGCAAGAAACAAGAACTATCACCTATTAAAAAACCCCCAGATGACAGACTTTAAAAATTCTAGTTCTGCTCACCCAACAGTAACAAGGTATGGATTAGTATTAACACACATATTAGCTACAAGTACATTTTGAAACATTATTTTTGAAAAGTTAACTCGTGTATTGAAATACTAGTTGACAGGAACTCTGTGGGAGGAAATTAAATTTGTCCTGCCTAAATGAGGGGTTTAAAACATATTTGTAAAAATGCTGGCAAAGCAAATTGATTGCTTGGTTTAAGTACATTTACTCCTCTTTGCCATAATTAAAAAAAAAACAAACAACCACAAAACCTCAAAGCCTTTCTCCTTCAAAACACAGCTTTGTATTAAGTGTTTGACCAGACTTAAGAGTTATTCTACCATATGCTATCTTCTGCCTCAGAAAGTCTGAGCTCACTGCTCTTGGGAGGAAACCTGCTGTGCTCTGGAGCATTTCAAAGGCAAGACTGACCCTCTCTCTCCCATTGAAATAATTTCATTTCACATGGCACACTGAAACTTTTTAGCTCAGAGACGGGAACCTGAGTATCTTCTTTCCTTAATGACAGCCCAAACCACTGGAGTATAAAGGCATTTCCACTCGCTCTCGCTCTGCCTCCACAGGAGCTGGGTAGCTGGGCATGGAACTGCACTACTCAAGTGTGACAGCCCATTTCCCAAGCACCAGCTGGTAAATGGGTACTCATCCACAAGCTGAAGAGCAATTCAAAGCCCTTCACTGCACTGAGCATGGATATCTTTAAAAGTCAAGGAAGGAGACATCAGGAAAAAGCAACTCCTTTGTGTGTCCAGGTTTTTATTTCCTTTGCTTGTAACAAACGAAGAAAAATCAGAAAATCCAAATTGTACCACTTAAACATTCCTGAAAAATGTCTCTGAAATGCCTTTTTTCCTAATAATGTTATTATTCTTAATAGAGTCATAGAATCATCAAGGTTGGAAGAGACCTCTAAGATCATCAAGTCCAACTGTCAACCCAATACTATTATTACCACTAAACCATGTCCTGAAGTACCATGTTTACACGTTTTCTGAACACCTCCAGGGCTGGTGACTCCACCACTTCCCTGGACAGCCTGTTCCAAAGCTTGACCACTCTTTCAGTAAAGAAATTTTTCCTAATACCCAATCTAAACCTCCTCTGGGGCAACTTGAGGCTCTTTCCTCTTGTCCTATCGCTAGTTACTTGGGAGAAGAGACCAGCACCCACCTCTCTACAACCTCCTTTCAGATAGTTGTAGAGAGCAGTGAGGTCTCCCCTCAGCCTTCTCTTCTCCAGAATAAACAGTGCCAGCTCCCTCAGCTGCTCCTCATAAGGTAATATTTTACTTTTGATTATTTTTTTCACAGAATATGGTTTAAATATTTATTTCGGCAATTCTGAAGTCATATATTCCACCAAATCACTAACTTGCTGACAAGCTCTCCCATTTCTGACAAAAATGTACCAGCTAATAATTTTTTAAAGTTATACTCTGTCTCCATGAGTCCTTGAATTGGTACTTGAACATGAACTGGAACTAAAGCAACGTAGAAGGGTATACCATCACTGTTCTCATCTAAAACCAGGATCAGTTTAAGTGCAGTGCCTAAACAGAAAATATCACTTCCAAACGAATAAACTACCAAGGCTAGCTTGAGTCATAAGGACTGTTACTTTTTATGACAAGTGGTATTAATTGGTAATTAGAATGGAAACCTCAGCATGAGCAGTCACACAAATACTGTGGGTTAACTGTGCATAGACGGGCTTCAGAGGGGCTGCCAGCTTCTTGTCAGTTAGAAAGACTCAGTGCACTGCCCTGGTCGCTCCTGTACCCTCTGCCAGGTAACTGCTGCTTGGCAATGTCTGTGCTAAAGGACTGGCCTTGGTCAAGTGTCTGAAGAGTGGGAAGTCTGTCCCTTACAGGACTTGATGCAAAGCTGATTTACACTTCAACCCTCAAAATGGTTCAGGAAAAGGAGCATTGCTGTGCCTTCATTTTCAGGACTTAATCGCAGAGAACAGAAATTGAGCATATGTCTCATTTCATTTGTAAACCCATCAATTTCAGATGTTTTTGAACAGATAAATAATACACAAAAAGGAACATATTATGATTTTATATGACTTTATAACGTCAGCAAGCTCGAGTCTTTCCTCCTCTCCCAAGTCCTTTTTGTCCTCCATAAAAAAAAAAAAAGTTGGCAGCTGAGCTTTATGTCCGTTTTTTTCTTTTTCTTTTTTCCCCAGCAAATCATGAGTAGATGTCAGCTATGACTGATCAGGGAATTCCCCGAACCAAAGGAGAGCTTATTGGTTTTACAGCTTTCACCTTCTAGGTCACCAAACTAAGTTCGGCTCTAGTCAGCAATTACTGGAAGCTTCTGTCATGCAGTAGGCTATTTAAAGTCCTTGGTTGTGTCATTTCCATTTTCTGTAGATCCGGTATTCACAAAGCACAGAAGAAGTGTCATTCAAGATGTCCTGTAGGGTAACACCTGTCTCCAGCTGCCAGACCAGGTAGAAACAGCTCTCCCCTATGTCCCAGGTCATATCTGGCCCATGTAAATATCTCACAAGGTACCAAACGCCTACATTTAAGCAACGGAAGTAAATGCAACCCCATAATCTCCAAAGGCTCATTAAACCTTGCATGGATAAGAAGAATTAAAATACACATTATCCTGAAGACCTCCTTTGGTTGCAGGTTGATGTACATGACTAGGACAGAAGGAAGCAAAAGCGGTTCCCACTCATTACTCTGTCAAGGCAGAGCTGTACTAGTAAATCTTCTAAGGATAGCTTTATATTAGATGAAAAATCTCCTGGAACACACTTACACAGTGGAAAACTGTGACACTTCATGGTTACTACTATGCCAGTGCATCAATTAAGTATTCGCGTTAGTCTGAGGGAACTTTAAGCAAGTCCCAAATTAACATATAGATAATATCTGAAAGGAATGGCAAGTTACTGAAATATCACTGTTCATGATAAAATTCGAACTAGTTACAACAACTCAGCTCTGGTTTTATTTAAAAGCTTTGTATAATTTTCACAAAATCAACAGATTTTAAGAAAAGCTCTACAGAATACAATTGGAAAAAATTCATTATGGCTCTTGGGACACAGTGGGCTATTTGTAGGTTTTGGTAGTATTTTTTCTGTTGGGCTGGGTGGGATGCTTGTTTTCTTGTTGTTTTTGGTATTACCAGAATCCTACAGGATGTTCATAGAAAAGTTGCAGACAGATCACAGATTCTTATCAGAGATCTCCAGTGTATCTAGCCACTCAAGGGAATATTTGTTAATTTTTAAAAGCTTAATATTCATTATTTCAGAAAATATTTATTTTGCAAATTAGCATCAGTTGGAAATACTTCACTAGAAAGATGTAAAAAAAAAAAAGTCACATCTTCTTAGCCAAAAGAATATCAGAATGCTGGAGCTGAAATATTTTGTTGCTAGGACCCCATTTCTGACATTCTTTTCCAAATTCTCCAGGGGTCTGTCCTGGAGGTAGGGTCATGGGAGTACCCTGAAAGCTGCTCTGTGAACATGACTTTCCTGTTGGTGATGTGAAAATAATTTTCACAAAGCAATGCAAATCCAGGGGGCTTCCAGTTAGTTCACAGGAAATACAAAGTTACTCCTGTTGTTTCATATTTGGACAAAAATGACATTTAAAGCGACTGTTTCCTCTAATTACATTCTTTCACAGGAAGCTCTGGCAACAATCAGGGTATTTGCTTACTTAGTGAAATTTTCAGAATATCACATTATAACACTTAGTTCTGCATAGCTCAAAGCAGATAACTGCTTTGTGAATACTAACTGAAGGTGGTATTATTAAAATATAAAGCCTCCCATCAGCAGTATGTACTAGGAGGTCTACTTCCACAGATACTGCTTAGTTTCCAGCAAGCAGAAAATAACTGTACAGGCCAAGTGAATATTGGTCCAGTTGGCTTTGTACCATTTTCCTATTTAAGAACTTCACTTTCAGTTATATTTTCAGAGAAGAGAAAAAAATTGCAGGTGCCAGTAGGATCCTCTGGTGTTACAGTCACTGGTGCTACTTCACTGACAGCTAAGGGTTAGAGCATAATCCAGGACTTTCCAAAATCCAGTGACAAGCACTTTCAGGAACACATTTCAAAGGGCACGATACTTCTTAAATTTGATTATGGTATTCATCACCAATAATCCCCATGCTACTCTTCTACTTTGTGAATGGACAATCGAAAGACAGGTGATACAGGCAAGAAGCTCCCATTCCCCTCATCTTGCTAACTTAAAAAAATCTAAGGGGAGAATAGGAAAACCTGTCACAGAACCACCACGGCTCTTGCGGAGATTACCACCCGCCTCATATGCAATTACTCTGGAGTGCACAAAACAAACTGCTCCTTGTCCTGCACAACACAGATCCAAACACCCTGCCTTCTAACTTGCCTTTTTAGTGTAACTAGCATTAGCAGTTAGCAGGCATGTAAGCTGAAGTGAAACCAAGCATCCCCCCTCACTCTCATTCATGAGGCAGAGCGATTGCTGTCTCTGAAACAAATCGCACAAGTTTGATTTTCTTGCTGCCATCTGGGATGGATCCACACAACCACTTACAGCACCTCCTAGAGAGAGGCACAAGGCTGAATCCAGCAACAGCCTGGCAAGGTGGAAACGATGTCATTACCATAGTGTCTTGTAATTGTTGCCTCTGCCAGTGGTGGCCAGCAATGTCAGGTGAGCAGGTGGCAGCCTCCTTGCCAGCAAACCCACGCTCACAGGGCTGAACTGCTTTCTAGAAATACCTTGTAGCTTCTCTGGCCTTGCCGCCTTTTGGTGTTCAGCACACGCCCCCATCTTCACAAGCACAAGGGTACCCATAGTAAGTCTGAGTATGGCTGCTCTGTGGCTTTGAAAGCCTGCCCCAGAATGGCTCCAGCAGGCAGGCAAAACAGAACACCACCAAAACTAGGTAGAGGCTGAGGGAGAGGCAGTGGTGGCCACCAGCCTGGCAGGCGATGCCATCCCTCCCAACCACCCTCCACCTCCCACCACTCCCCCAACCCAGGCTGGAGGCAGAACCAGGCTGAGAGGAAACTGCCATGGAGGCTTCCTTCCTCTCACACACAGCTGTCCTCTCTAAGCAGCACTGGGGAATGCGGGAAGAGGTAGCAGCCGCAGCTAGAGATTGCTGCAGCGTGGCCACAAGCCAAGCTCCTTTGCTGGGGGACAGTATCTCAAAAGGTGAAGAAGAAGAAGAATATGCCTCTTAATGGTCACGTAACCACCCTAATTCCTTGCCTATGGTTTCATTTACCACTGTGCTTAGCAGGACATGAATGCGCAGGTGCTGTTTTAGGTGCCAAGTGTTACAGCTATGGCAGCCTAGCCATGGTGGTAACCACCCACAAAGCCAGCCTGCACATGCCCCCATGGGCCACAAAGGGTCCTGGACAATCCCTGTGGCCCTGATGGAGAGCCCATCTCTTTGCCATGCTGTCCGCAGTCATCATTAAGTCTTCCTTTTAGTAATAAATACTCGCTTGGCCCCTGCAATCCTATGTTATACCAGGGAGTGCAGTAGAAAAGTGAGTTTGCAGAGGAGAGGCAGCCCCCCAGCAGCCCAACCCCCCTCAAGGCTTCTTTGTAAACCTAAAGGCAAAGGAGATGCCTCAGGAGGGATATGCAGGAAGCCAATGAAGTAATTTTGCAAATGTTTACAGCAAGCCCCTGAGTGGTGCTTTCCCTTGTCAGTTGATAAACACGAACATCAACATAAACAAATACATTTAAAAGTAACAGCTTTAAAACAACACAGTCCTGGGAAGCAGAGGGCTTGTTCCTCATCCATCCTTGCCTAGACTAAATAAACGGAGAAGCAATATCCTCTTAGTTGGGATGCACACCAAAGAATGTAAGAAAAGCACAAGATAAACTGGACTTCTAGGCTTGGGCCCAGAAAAGAAACCCAGGTGACAAACAACCCAGCACAGAAACAGACTGCTAGTGGAACTCACACTACCTGAGCATGGGTTTCCTCTGGGCCAGCTCTGAGCACTGCATTTTCCCTGATGCAACCCCTAATTTCCCATTAATACCCTCCCGCAGTGTGATTCATCACCAGCAGAGGAGGTTGTGCACACAGGCAGGTAACATCACCCTGGGCTGGATCTTGCCCAGGAAGCCTCCTGTCTCCATGTCACATATGCTGCATGAAAAGTGTCTATTTGCTCCTTCTTAGCCTTCCACTTCCCATCACCAGTTCCTTATCCTTCAGCCTTCCCTGAGTCTGACTTTGCATGACTTTGGAAATGGCGCAGCTTTATGTGAGTTTGCAGTACCTGCAGCAAGGCCTCTGCACGTGCCCTGGCAGCAGTTCTTCAGCATGCTGCAGTCGCTCCCTGAAGCTGTGGCTGTACCTGCACAGCATGAACATCCCCAATGCACAGACCTGTCTGAGAACAGGTGGTGCAACATCATCCTGTTACAGAATCACAGAATCACAGAATGGTAGGGGTTGGAAGGGACCTCTAGAGATCATCTAGTCCAACCCCCCTGCCAAAGCACGTTCACCTAGAACAGGTTGTACAGGACACATCCAGGTGGGTTTTGAAAGTCTCCAGAGAAGGAGACTCCACAGCCTCTCTGGGCAGCCTGTTCTAGTGCTCCATCACCCTCCCAGGAAAGAAGTTTCTCCTTATGTTTAGGTAGAACTTCCTGTGTTCTAGTTTGTGCCTGTTTCCTGTTGTCCTATCACTGGGCACCACTGAAAAGAGACTGGGCCCATCCTCTTGACCCTTGCCTTTTAGATATTTTTAATATTTATAATATTAGATATTTATAAGACCCCCCCCTCAGCCTTCTCTTCTCCAGGCTAAACAGAACCAGGGCCCTCAGCCTTTCCTCTTAAGACAGATGCTCCAGTCCCCTAATCATCTCTGTAGCCCTCCACTGGCCTCCCTCCAGTTAGTTTCCTATCTCAAACTGGGGAACTCAGACCTGGACACAATACTCCAGATGTGGCCTCACTAGGGTAGGTCACACTCTTCTTAATGCACTCCAGGATACCATTGGCTTTCTTGGCCACAAGAGCACGTTACTGGCTCATGGTTAACCTGTTATCCACCAGGACTCCCAGGTCCTTCTCTGCAGAGCTGCTTTCCAGCAGGTCAACCCCTAACCTGTACTGGTGAATAGGGTTATTCCTCCCTAGGTGAACAGGGCTCGACATTTGCCGTTGTTGAACTTCATTAGGATCCTCTCCACCCAACTCTCCAGCCTGTCCAGGTCTCACTGAATGGCAGCACAGACTTCCAGTGTGCCAGCTACTCCTCCCAGTTTTGTATCATCAGCAAATTTGCTGAGGGTGCACTCCACCCCTTCATCCAGGTCATTGGTCAAGATGTTGAACAAGACTGGACCCAGTACTGACCCCTGGGGAACTCTGCTAGCTGCAGGCCTCCAACTAGTGTCTGCACCCCTGATGACAACCCTCTGAGGTCTGTCGTTCAGACAGTTCTCAATCCACCTCATTGTCCACTCAATTAAACCACACTTCTTAAGCTTCCCTATGAGGATGTTATGGGAGACAGTGTCAAAAGTCTTGCTGAAATCGAGGTAGACAACAACTACTGCTCTCCAGTCATCTACTCAGGCAGTCACACCATCACAGAAGGCTATCAGATTGGTCAAGCATTATTTCCCCTTGGTGAATCCACACTGACTACTTCTAATAACCTTATTTTCCTCCACATGCTTAGATGACCTCCAGAATGAGCCATTCCATCACCTTTCCAGGGATGGAGGTGAGGCTGACTGGCCTGTAATTTCCTAGGTCCTCCTTTTTGCCCTTTCTGAAGACTGGAGAGATATTTGCTTTCCTCCGGTCACTGGTTACCAAGAAGATTTGCTTCTACGTGTCAAATGCTGCAGCTTCCACAAGGAAAACCTTAAGGGAAGTCTCTACTGACCTCCATGGCATAGTGCAGGTATATACAACTTGTCATTGAAATCCTTCCAAGAGGACTCTGTCAGAGTATTTAAAGACTATCAAATTTTACTAGATTGTATGCGATTTTATTGCATTAATATATCAGAAACGTCTAAATCATTCCTTGACTTAAACACTCATTTCATGTGAAGTTGTCTTTTCTTCTAAAAGGAACCCCAACCTTTTCAAAAATTCTAACAACGAAATAATAAATTAACAATGACTAATATAAACAATTCTAGACACGTTCCTATGTCACAGCACTAGATAGGAGGTTAGCTCACTCATCTCAATAACATTGGGAAAAGGAGACAGGTAAGACAGTGATAGCCTCACTCTGGCCAGCAGACTCAACAAAGAGTCATAAGATTGCTAATGAGCAATTAATTGGTACATTTTAAGAACCTTATGGTATTCTGGAAACAGCAGTAGTAACCACAGCAGTTCAACCTCCTTGTCAAACATGGGATTTAAAAAGCATGTAGCGTGTTTAGTCTACTTAGCAGCCAGCCAAAATATACAAAAAATTTCACTCTATAAACCCACTTTTCTTCCCCACAGACCTCAAAGCTCTTCCAAACAGGTTCATCCTACAGCAATGTAACTGCTACAGTAAAAAAGCTGCATTTAATCGCTCTAGTGAAAGATTTCAGCCAGTTGTTGCTGACAACCAGTTCTAAAAACTGCAACATCACAGGGCAACTCTAAAACTGGAAGAGTATTTCCTAAAGTGAAATCTGGTTTAGGAGTATTTGTATTATAACCCTATCACAATTTTGGGGCTGGAAGCAGCATCAGAAATTTACCCTATGTTTTTTTCTCAAATATTTTAACAAATCACCAGTCAATAACCTACCTGGGCATATTCTCTTAAGCTCCTAGTTACCAAGTTACAACTTTGGTTCAGTTAAACTAATATTTTTTTGCAATGAATTATCAGTCATTTATCTGTTTGGATCCTAAAAAGCCCTAAGAGCTTTCTCTGCTCCTTAACAGGCCATTGAATTCTGCCTTTTGCTCCTGTCAAGGATGCAATTGACTATAAGCTGCTTTCTCTTCAGGACACATCAGTATCTTTTCTCCTAAGGACTCTGCATGCTCCAGAAAGACTTCACTCAGTTCTAGTTACATTTCAAAGGACATTACTCCATAGTCATTTAAAGGCCCTGGATAGATATGGCCATGACTGTTGAAGAGTCTCAACTTGCAAGACATATAGATCTTAAATGCAAAGCTCACAGTTTTATAAAAGTCCTTGCTCAGTAAAGAAATGAAGACTCAACTACTGCTCAGAAGCACTGAGAAGTGCTAACCAAAGGGCAAAAATGCACTTCTTCTTTCTGTTGCAAACAAATGATCCCAAAGGCCCCTTTATTCCTCTCTGAGAAGCACCAGCTATGTGGTAATACTCAGCAACTTGTCCATGTGGTGTTGTCCTCTAAGAAAGAATCTAGAGATAAAAAAAAACAGGCAGAGGGATTAAATTAAAAAACAAAAGAAACCCCAACCCTCAAACCACCTGTAAAGTTCAGCAAACCAAGAGACAATTGAGAAGCAACCCCCAAATCACTGTTTCAGCTCACAAATCAGTTTGCAAGAACTTTACAACACCACATGGCTGAGGCGGCTCCCTCACATCTAGAGCAAGGAGCTGACTCTAGATCCTGCACAGGCAATGTCAGAACAGGGCAATAACCTCAGCGAGCAACTCACTCTCACAGTGAGCAACTCTCTCTTACACAAATACACTTGAGCACCTATAGTTTATGATGGTCTATGACTCTCTTGCACCTGACTTCAATAAAAAGAATGAAGATGAGATTTACCACAGCCTAATCTATGGATTGCAACACTCCTCTAAGAATTAGGAGCTACGGAGAGGAGTCCATGTCTTCTGCTACCTGATGAGAAGTATTATGATCACACTGGGATGTAAAAGCTAACACTGACTTCTATGACTTGCAAGACTGAGGGCACTTGTATGTGTTAGGCTTATATGGAGTGGATGGATCGGATCCGTTCTGGGATGTTGCTGTTTTCCTCATTCATCCAATGAACATCAAAGTTACATGGGAAGGAAAGGGGACTGAGAAGCAAACTAGATGGTCTAAATCTCACATTTTGTCCCCTTAAATCAACCCTTGAGGTGGTTACACCTCCTGTTGGATCCACTCCTTAATTAAGAGCCCTACTGCACAAAGGAGCTCAGAGAAAGGCAATGTAAATCCTCAGTGTAGCTTTTATTGCCCTGAAGTCCTGGAGCCCTAATCCTCTAACTTGCTCTGAATTCAATCCTTAAATAAACACATCAGAATATTCATACTGGCAGAAAACGTGTCAGCTCTGCTGATACCTATCAGCTCTTTAGTCCAGAAAACATTTTGACGTGGAATTAGATTGTGACCCTCTAGACGCATGTGGCACTGCAAGTAAGCACATCTATTAAAGAGTAATTGTGTCAAAATCAGTAACTAAAGACTAACCCAAACCGATGGTCAATTTTTTTTCCTTTTCAGCTGCGGAACTCACTTTTACTAATATGGCTGGTCAATTGGATTCTTTTGGCATTTTAAAAATCAAGTCACAAGGAAAAATCAGTACTATCCACATGTACTCTTAATTTATTTGTCTGGCCCAAATGAAAAACAGACATAATTTTCTCAAACCCATATTTTTCAAAATTGGCATTTGAAAATCCAGTTTTAGTAAACATTTAAGTGTTGGAACATTACAGCAAAATAGCAACAGGAAATATTATTTTAGTGTGTAACATTTGCCAGACCCAAAAGGAAACAAACTTGTCAGCCCTTTCTTTCTTTTATGTTTCTTTGTTGACTAGACAGGAAGCTGACAAAAACTGATTTTTTTTTCCTCTTGTAAAGCATACAGCATAATTTTTATTGTACCACTTCAGTTGCTGACTGCATTTGGTAAATAAAAACATACTTCGTGAGCATTCACAGAAGTGTTTAATATCTGACAGTTTACAAAAATGCCGTACTAATTAAGTACAAAAAGAAAAGCGAATAGCTTTCATTGCAGAAACGGAAATAACGTGATTTAGAAGAGAAGCTGAAAATCCATTCTTTTCTATGGCAGCTTCCTGAGTGATGGAAAAGCTATAGCTAAGTAAAATTAAATATTTGCCTAACCTGCATTCCACATGCAGAGGTCAGCAGAAGTGCAAACATTGATGAACACTGAGATATAGCAGTAAATATTTTGTGGGCAGTTTATTTAAAAACAGCAAGAAGCAGCCAGATAATCTTCAGCTGTAAGTTTTCTTCCACTTATTAATAACAAGCAAGCAGACACAAATAGGCTTCAACAGCCTTGCTTAAAACCAGTAAGCTCATCCATCCAGTAAAAGCTCAATACTAAAGATCTCATGCTTTGTAAAAAAAACTAATCAAAAATTTCTGAAATCAATAAACATGGGTTATTATAGAAGAAGGCTGAGTATCCATTTCAGAGCTCTTCCAAAAAAGATCCTGCCAATAAGAGGCTCAAGGCACCCAAGGGGCAAGATGAGAGACATGACAAAGGCCACTCCTCCTGCAACTCACTGAAGGGCTGGTTCACAATAGATAAGGTCACAGAGCCCAGTCTTGGTGGGACCTGCCACAGGTTTGTCCTCTGCCTTCTGTAGCCCTAGCCCTGCTCTTGTGCTGCCATTGGTACACATCAAACCCAGCCTGAGATCAAACTACATGAAGACTAAAGACATTTTTTTCCTAACGTTTTTTAATGATCCATTTTGGCTTATTGAACTACCTTCATCCTAGAGTCAATTAAAAAAAATGCTGGCACAATGTGGGTGGCAAGATGATGTAAGCAGGACTGCAGGTTGAACAGTCCAGGAACAGCCTGATGTGGGAGGTTTAAGAATGACATAGGCTTCACAAGTACTTCAGTTATCAAAGGCACTTATCATTTTATCAGGCACTGAGATAAATTAGTAAGCTGATATATTTATGAGCTACTGCATGCTACTGTGACAGAAAAAGATGAAGATGGGCCTCTGGGTCTGTTTAACCTGGAGAAGGTAAGTTTATAAATATTTAAATGGTGAGTGTCAAGAGGATGGGGCCAGTCTCTTTTCAGTGGTGCCCAGTGATAGGACAACAGGAAACAGGCACAAACTAGAACACAGGAAGTTCTACCTAAACATAAAGAGGAAACTTCTTTCCTGGAAGGGTGATGGAGCACTAGAACAGGCTGCTCAGAGAGGCTGTGAAGTCTCCTTCTCTGGAGACTTTCAAAACCCACCTGGATGTGTCCTGTACAACCTGCTCTAGGTGAACTGCTTTAGCAGGGGGGTTGGACTAGATGATCTCTAGAGGTCCCTTCCAACCCCTACCATTCAGTGAGATTCCCAGAGTTTACCTTTAAAATGAAATATTACTGATCATATTCCCTTCTCCAATAGTGTAATTTCTACTTACTGTCAAAGATACTTCTGTTATTATTGGTATTAGTGAAAGGAGGTTCCAAGTATCTCTAAAGTTATGCTTATTTAAATTCTTGAACAAATTTGATAGTTATTTTCCATTTTCTATACGGCTATGACTACTGTTTAATAACTTCATTCCATATTGGTTTCTAAGTTATTGTGTCTTCTTTTTCTTCTTTGAAATAGGTTGATCACATTCATATCATTATGGATGCTAGCTGAATTCACAAGAGCAGTTAATTGTAATGTGACTGCAAGCTTAGCCAGGATTCTTATTTGTCAAAAGAAATGTGAAGACTCACAGAGTCCTAACTGACAAACATTTTGCTAGAATTAAAGCTGTTTGCAAATGATAAATTAGTCTAGCTGTTTCAGAACATTCTGAGCACATTCATGAATGAAAAAAATGTTCAGCTTAACAATTTCATTACAACAAGAAATGCAAATATTGACAATTTTGAGTAACAAGTGCCCTCAAAAAAAGAGGAATAAAAGTGATAAATGTAAGCAAAACCACCCAAAGTCACATCACGAGACCACCTTTCAATGCCAGCACATCTGCAAAAGTCATATTAAAACTCAAAGTTCAGAACATGTCATTCTCATCGCAACATCCTTAATGCGCCAGATGTATTCCCAAATCGCTCCCTAGAACAGACCACACTTTTAACCACACATCTAAGTAACTCTTAAAAAAAAACTCTCTTATTTACACTGTGTGAAAGTTAAGGAAAACTGAAGTCATTAATATCACTACATGTACTTATTAGAAGTGGCTCATTAACCAAAAGGGCATCAATGCTGCATATACATAACCTTAAACTTGTGACTACCGCTTTACAGATGAGTTGCAAGTATTCATGCCTAGCTGGGATCCTTTCATTTTTGGCACTGTTCCTTAGACTGGAGTTAATGTGAGTTTATGGATATCTTCAAAGATTCTTTTTTAATTTAAAAAGTGTAGTCCCCTTGATTACCTAGATCAGAAATTTGTAAACTAAAGATCAAGAACACTAGAAAAATGTCAAAGAAACTGAAGGGTAATCATTTTAAAAACCATTATTTTAAAAGCCAAAGTCACACTTGCTTTGGGCCCAGCAAAGGGGCTACATTTCTTGCACAGTGACAGTGGTAACTCCATTTGGATTTGCTCATGGATCATTTTTCTAGCTGATATACTTGAGAAGTTGAAATAGAAAAAAAGAAGGCAAATATTAAATAATTCAAGCTTTTAGGGCAGATTCAGTCTGTTTGATAAAGTTACCATTAGCATATTTTAGCCAGACTTAATGTAAGCAAAACTTTTACAAGGGAGTTAGCCCCTTAACTTCACTGGTGCTCACTTTAAAGGAGGTCTTTATTTATATTATGTTTTACAGAATTCATTGTTCCCTGTCTCTAACAGTTTATTCAATCACCATAATTGGAGTTTGAAAATTACCCTATTAAGACAAAGATAAAACATTTAATCAAAGTCATATATAGTGCTAGAAAGAAACAGAAGCTACTTTATTTAAAAGGATTTTAATAATTAAACTAAGTAACTTCCAGTAGTTCTCAGAGTCATCACAAATGGAAGAGTTTACATCCCTATCATCACACATGAACAGAACTGGAAGCCCAGGAATCGTGTGGAGCAAAAGTGCTCTCACCTACAAAAACCAGCCAGGTAAGCTCAGTCTACTTCTGCAGCAGTCCACATCCCAAAACCACCTTGCCAGACTTGTATATTTAACCCTTCCTTCATTTCTTCATGAAGCATAACCGCTATGGCATCATCCTAGGCTGGCACTACTCCAAGCACTCAGTGTGGAGAAAGGAAAGCAGGAAAAGGCACTGAGAAGGGTCTAGAGAAGGGCTACGAGGATGATGAGAGGGCTGGAACACCTCTTCTATGAGGACAGGCTGAGAGAGTTAGGCTTGTTCAGCCAGGAGAAGAGAAGGTTCCAGGGATAACTTATAGTGGCCTTCCAGTATCTAATGGTGGCCTACAAGAAACCTGGGGAGGGACTTCTTACAAGCGCTTGTAGTGATAGGATGAGGGGTAATGGGTACAAACTGGAAGAGGGTAGATTTAGATCGGAAATTAGGAGGAAATTCTTCACTCTGAGGGTGGTGAAACACTGGAACAGGTTGCCCAGGGAAGTTGGGGATGCTCCATCCCTGGAAGTGTTCAAGGCCAGGCTGGATGGGGCCTTGAGCAACCTGGTCTAGTGGAAGGTGTCTTTCCCATGGCAGGGATGTTGGAACTAGGTGATCTTTGAGATCCCTTCCAACCCAAACCATTCTACAATTCTATGAAGTGTGGGATTAGGAGTTCTGGTTGACAAATACAGTGGCACACCAAACAGTGGCAGGTTGTCCCAAGGGGAAGAAGGAGGAGGAGAAAGACATTGCAATTCTAGAACCTTCAGGCATCTCCACAGGAGCACATTAAGGTCATACACTGCAGGTTTATTCTATCTGGCTTTCAACTCCAAATTAAAAAAAAATAAAAATAGAACTAATTTCCAATCAACGGCCTTCAACAAAATTCAGAATCCAAGGATCTGTAGTCACAGCATATCCCAGAAGGAACATACCCCACAGTGATTTACAAAGTGTATGCAGCAGCAGAATGGCTATGAGCATGGATACTGTTTGCCAAACCAGGAAATACACACAGACTGAAAGAAGAGATGGCTGGTTTCTTTCTTTGATATGCACCCATAGTATCTGACTCCTTCCCACAATTCCTTCAAAAAAAGAGACAAAAGTGATGCCAAATAGGCCATGTGAGTCAAAAGACCTTCAAGAGATTCTGAACATCCAACAGCCTTTGAGAAACTAAATGAGAATATTGCTGGAGAGGCAGAACACTTACAGCATCCAAGTTTAAAAAATAAAAGCCATGAGAAAAGAGAAAAACACCTGCAAAGCTTAGTTTAGCTACAGCATTAACATTAGTATTAATATTTCCTCTGTACAAATAAAAATAATCTTCATAATTTTCAAACTTGTAGGGCACTAAGCAGATCCAAACCATGGCAGCCGATTCTTTCACCAGAGTGTTGCACCCATCACATCACCTACCAATATGATCAGGAACTTGGGTAAAGACAGTTATTTTAACTGAAAAAAAAATTCTGTTTTCAAGTCAGGAGCAAGTCATCAGAGAATGTATTGAAAGAGTCTTCTTGAAAAGCCCGTGTATCAAAAATACGAATGCATTTACACTACTCAAATCAAGGCCTGATGTAACAGTATCACTTTTTAGATTACGGAATCACCATTTCATCCCTTGGAAAAACTCTATACAAAAATAGCATCTCTGGGAAGATGGAAACATTAGGCAATCAGTACCACAGAAAATTCTGCTATACTCATTAGGACAGCAGCCTTCTTCCTTTGGTATTTTTCACATGCTTCCTTCCTTTCAGATGGCTATGTGTCACCATTTTAAGAAGAAGAAAGCATCTGAATTTTATCTTTGTGAAACCTCAAATGTATTATTTCCAGAATTTTTAAATCACTGAGGCGGAGTAATGGAACCTTAGAAACTATAGGTATTGCAGTAGTTCACTCTTAGGCAGAGAAATGTGTATTCTTTTAACAAAAAGCAAAACATCTAAATTAAAACTGCTTTGTTTTCTCTTAACAATTTTGAATATCACATGAAAGCGTTCATTTTATTGTACAAGTCAGAAAGAACCTTGATTTACATACTTTCTTTTCCTCCTCATACACTCTTTTGGTCTTCTCCATTTCGAGTGCTACTTCTAATGTATGTACAACCTGCCCTGAAACGTCTTAAATACTTGAATCACAAGCAAACTTCGAATAGGCTTTAACAAACAAGTGTAAAGGCACAGAAAGCTTTTGATATTTCTGACCAAGAGACACTGCTGGCAGTAAAAAAGTTGACCTGAAGGTACTGCTGGTCGTGAAAAATTCAAGGACAAACCAAACTGGCCTCTAATGCTCAAGCTGTTCTTTTCTGAAGAATCCTTAGGTTGTCTTCTTTACATGCACACAGAGCTGGACAAGCACACACCCAGACTGACAGACACGTTGCCAGCTCACATCCTAGCCCTGCTCTTGGCAATCTGTGGAGTGCCTTGCCTAAGCAGATCCTGTGTGGGGAATTTCACATCAGAGATAAGTCCTTGGAGACTTTATTTTATTATATAGCTTACTTGTACAGCAAGCAATATGACAGATTTGTTACACCTTGTAAAGGCATGCAGCATCAGTAATATTTGGTTTCTGGTCTACTCTGCCAAATCGCATTCTTTAACTTACTTTAATCTTAACAACAAGATTTGCACTTGGATGACCATGAAGTGGCAAGAGCAACGCAAACGCAAGGCTGATAACTTGGACAATGCACCGGGAATTCATGAGCCTACTACTTAGTTTGCATGACCATTCTTAAAGCACAGTAACTTGCAGTATGAACTGTAACGTATACATGCATCTCATATATGTGATTTGGAAGTCAGTGGACTAGTTGCACAATTGTACGATTTCAGACAGCAGAGTTGCTGTATCATAAATCCCAGTTTCGAAAGCCACCTTTCAAAAAAAGAAGTGGAGGAAAATCCATGCGTGGAAACTATTTCTGAAGAAAAAAAGCACTTCATCTGTATTTTTCAGAAAAATGACTAGAAATTTCTGAGGTGACTGGCAGAACTGACATACATCATATGTGGGTCTAATAAAAGATTGTCAGATTCAATTTTGAATCTTATCTGTTTATTCTAAATCAATGGTGGCAGTATGTTAGCCATTTGGGGATCAAATATCTTATTTCCTTTATAATAACTCATAGAACTGCATATCCCATAACAAAATGGCCATAAAAATAAATTCAGCTTACAGGCACTAGCTTAAGAATTCTTGAAAGGGGCTTTCAGGACTTAGAAAAATGATACTTACTGTATTAGAGAAGTAGAAATGGATTATTACAGAAATGGATTTTCTACAAAGTCCTTGCCTTTCCCTAGAAAAAATAACATTTGAGAGGTGTATGTTGAACAACTGCTTTTCAGTGACTACACTGAATACTGTAATATTTGTCAACCTATTTTCATTTCAAAATAGAAGCCTACTCCACTTCATATTTTCACTTTCAAGCAAAACCAGCTGACTTTTCATGTATTTTCAGTTTTCAAAAATTAGTCACTGGCAATGATTTAATCTCCCCTCAAACCAAAAGAGATTAGATTACAATTAGAAAGCACTGAAAACAGGAAATGTTGTAAACTCTGACACAGTATTAACTATGCTGGTTCAAGTGACACTGTGAAATGTTCTTAAACATAGTCAAGTCACCACTTCTCTACAGAGCTTTCTGACCCTTGACTTCTAGGAGAGTTGCATGAGAAACAGCTTCTTTTAACAGTGACATCATCACCAGGCCATATGGATCAGGTAGGGATATGTAGGATACTTCCAAACCATGGTACACTTCTATTTCATTACTGGAGAAATTACAGCAACAAGTCTAGAAATAAAAAACAGAAAAATAATTCTTCACTGTATTCTCTTTGTTGACGACACCGGAACTTCAATTGGCCAGCTAGATATTCATGCCAACGAAGGCAAAAATTTTTATTTATTGTGTGGATCTTCATAACACATACACTTCATTTCAACGCATTTCCCCAAAGACATGAATCAGATACACTCCCTCTATCAACATTCATTAGACAAATGGACAATCTGGCTGCAACATCTCCAGTTTATTAAACAGTACTCAGAGCACACCACTCTCCAGAAAGTTTCTTTTACATATTTTACTAAGAATAGAGAGAAAATATTTCTAAGAAAAAAAAATCAGCATTCTTTAGAGCTGCTGCTTCAGCAATAGGTTTGGGATGAACTACTTCACAAACTGGGATGAGCTTTGCTCTCAACTTAGCATCATGCATTCAGGCTTTAAGCAGACATTAGTTTAAAAAAATAATATATGAAATTTATTTTAAGTATACACATACATCAAGTACCAACATAATTCAATGACATGCAAATCAGCAGGGGGTAAAAAAAAAGAAGAAAAAAAAAACCCAGTGAGATAAGACAGCCCTTTAACCATGATTAACTGGACCAGGAGATGAAATGAAGCACCCTCCCAGGAGCAGCACACATTGGCCAGCATCTCAAAGGAGCCTCAGGGTGAGCAGCACAGGGGACGTGCTCACATCCAGCTTCAGAACCGGGCAGACAGACAAAGAAGAGCAGAAGCAACCAAAACCCTGGGGAGGTTTTTCTCTCCATACTGGGAGAATGGGAGGACAGAAACTGCACAAAGTCAGAAGGAAATAGTTTTGTTTCTGTAAAAAAAAAAAAGGATCAGATAAGACGATGGACAGGAGAGGCCACCAGGACGAGGGCATTAGCCTATGGCACCTATGGAAAGGTGAAGATGCCATCATTAGCTGTAACCCAGGGCAGATGGAGCAAGACTAGCCTCAGCAAGGGAACCAGGAGAGTCTCCTGTTGCTGAGGCAGCAGAGATTTGTGACCAGATACGGAGAACATGAAGGTGTTTGATTTGTAGGGTAAGAATGGTGAGCAGGAGATATGAGGAGGAGAGAAAAGCTGAGGAAAAGGAGAGTCCCCCAGATGGGACAGAGATGAACAGAAAATTGAGACTGGATCAAGACTGTGGACTAAAAGGAGAGTGGATACCATAGGGAGGTCTCCCTCTCCATCCCTGCCCTTCTCGTCTGTGTGTGTAGATACACACAAAGGATTGCCACCCTAACCCTTGGTTAATTTTTTGTTTTGCTATCCACAATCCTTCTTTGTTTGGCTTACTTTCATGAATCAGCATCTCAGATTTCTGTAATTCTTAAATACAGGGTGAATATAGGCTAAGTTGTCATCCTTTTTTTGGCTTCTAAGTCATGAGAAAAGCCACCAAAAAAAAAAAAAAAAAAAGTTGTTAGCACCCCTCTATTGAACTGTATTTGCCTGCAGCCTAGAACACCAAAGATCTGGTTTTTTACTTTTATAATTATGCACACAAAGTTTAAGCTCTGAAAAGAAATGTCATCTTAAATTACAAAGACACGTTGCTGTAACAATACACTCTTCCTTCCCCACTAGGGCAAGCATTATCTTTGTAACAAATACATTGCTTAAAAAAAGTCCCGAAATACTAAATCCATGGCTCATGTAATTTAATGTAAACCACAGATACGTGCAAGGTCATAAGCTAAGTAAATTAAGAGAACAATGTATTGGCTCTGTCTTCTTGCTTAACTGCCCCAATATGTATGTTTTGTGTAAAATGTAGGCAGCGCTGAGAAGCTGCACAACGTGGGAGGGCAAGCAAGAGGGGTGAGGAAAGAGCCTTTCAAAAGACACTGGAGTCTTCTTCGACATTGACTGGCATGTTGGCAACACACATCCCTTGTTCTGAGAAACATTAAAACTCCTCTCCACGCCTAAACAGGTTCTCACTCAGTTCTGCCACATTCATTGAAGTTTTTCAAAACTGCCTCCTAACTCCCACAAGCATTCAGTCTCAAAGACGATTAAAAATTCACAGCTAAGGACGATACGAAGAATCTGGGAGAATGGTAAATTTAGCTATGAAGAGCAGCATCGGACAGAGATAAGGCCTTTCTGTAAAGCGCTTTTTTAAAACTTCCTGTTTCTCTGATGGAAGAAATTTGTCACTAATGTTTCTTCCTTGATTAAAAACCTAATTTCTTTTGTGCTTTTCTTTGCTGACATTTGAAAAAAATGTAAACCAAGGGTCAGGAGGAACAGGCAGCTGGGCTCTCCAGCTGGTGCACAACCCTAAAAGAAGAGCTAAAAATACTCTAAATCTTTTGTACATTTATTTTTTCACTCAGTTTGAGGTGCCACTGTGCTTATAACAATCTCCCATACCCTCCTTCTTTAAATAAAAAATGAATTTTTGAAAAGGACTTCCTTCTTGCATCCTGTAAAGGGGGAGATGAAGAGCAAAGAAACATACAAATACAACATGTGAATAGCTTTGTTTAGTTTTCTAAGCATTCACTGATGCACACATGAAATGGAGTGTAATTGCCAATGTTTCAGATCAACTATAGAACATCATATATTGCCTAGCAGTCCTTCAGTTCCTCTGAAGCAAAGTAAACTTATTTGGGCGTATCTTGTAGCTCAGTGTCTACAGGCTGAATTTCTGCTGGTGTATATTAACAGTTAAGCACCATGTTTTCTCTTTCAGTTAAAAAACATAAAAATAGTCTCTGAAATGAGGACCTAAGAAGCTACTAAGCCTTCTCTCTCAAGGAATCATCGAATCATTTAGGTTGGAAAAGACCTCTAGGATCATCAAGTCCAACCTTCGTCCCAACATCTTCCTGAACACTAGACTATGTCCTGAAGCGCCACATCAGTTGAATGATCAGCTATACCCATTCTTCATAGTGCTTGTCTGGTCTTTCTTAAAACTTACTAATTTAATGACCAACTGAATCCTTCTCCTAGCAATTTAATTATACTTTTCTTACCCACAGAACGGTGAGAATTTATCCTTACCCACTTCTCAGCAACTTTTGTATAGGTCAAGACCTGTGCTTTTTCTTCTTCCTCTCATTTCAAAGGAGCAATGACCATCCTTTTTTCCAAACAGGACATGTGAGCCTCCCATGTATGCCACTGTCTTCCTCCATCATTTGACCAGACATTTGTACATGACAGTTGCATTACAAAGTAGATGAGACATGTCAAAATCATTACTGAATTCACGGTTATCTGCTGCTTGGCAAGTGACCACTTGTTACTGTGTTACAGAGACGCTGAACTGATTTAATACGGCTGGTGCCAGCATGAGCCGCGTGGGTGTTTATTTACACGGGTGCTTCCACTCTGTTTAGTCGGCCAGGGATTTTTTTGGGGAACTTCAGAAAACCTGACTAGTCTGTATTAGTTCATGGGTATTCCTCTGGCTTTTTTTAAAAAGTTGGGAATCAAAGCAGGTATTACAGCTGCTCTGTTCAGACTCCTACCTCAAATCACTCCTACTACTACTGACTGTAAAATTGCAACAGCCTACTTGCTGAAGTTGAAGCTGAGTCTATCTCAGTCAATCTCAGTCAAACAGTCACGGCCACCACAAGGAATCATTCTGTTCCTCACAAAAAAAATCCCCTTTTTTGAAAGAATAATTCTTTTTTCACAGGCTAGTGAGCTGAACTGGCTCACAGTAGGAGAAGACAATGACAGTAACAAGAGAAGTAATAAATGAGAGTACAGTGCTAGGAGTAAGAGGATTGATCCAATTGGGTCTGGTGTAACATATAACTACACCTTGGTAGTTCTTACAGCCTGCAAGTTCAGGCTGAAGTTCATGGGGCAATACCACAGGTCCACCAACACCCGACATTAGCACAGCCACCAAAAGTAGACCTTTCCCTGATGCCCTCCTACCTGCAGCACAACCATGCAGTGGACTGGGTTGGTGAAAGTCATTCTCCAAAAATGAACATAGTAAAGGATTGCTAAAACATCAAAATTTTTGAGACAAATCAACTCCCTGCCCAGCTTCACCATGTAACTGGATGAATTCCTGTGGCAGCACAAGAAGGGGCAGAGTTCAGGAGTGGGAGTAAGCTCCTGGGAGTGGGCAGGGGCAGAAGAGAGAGACTGCTTCATCTGATGGCTCTGAAGCTTAAAAAAAGTAGACTGTGAGCCCTGCCATGAGTCTGAGTCATAAGGGTCAAATGATTTTTAAATATCCATCTAATTTAAGTACGTTCTAGCCTGCTCCTTCCCCAAGATAGCTCAGATTCCTGATGATGCATGCGTTAACTACCTGAACGTATAAGCCTCACTCATCATGAGGTTTTCATCTCCAATTACTAAGGCACAACTTCTTGCCTTTGGTTTTATCTTACCGTCTGCAAGCACAAGGAGTACTCTCTCTTTATTATGCCCCCGGTTCATTTTATCTCATTCTGCCTTTTCCAAGTTTGTCTCTACACGCCCATGGTACTTATTTGTATAACAGTTCCTAGTAATTTGGCCTCACCGCCATTTCTGTGTAACATGCTCCAGCTCTTCAGTGAAGCTCTCAATTAGTTTCCCATTATGCTTTCTGTTTTTTTTCCCATTGCGGCTTTATAGATTATGCTGCTTAAAGGTACAAAACTAATTGTTTAGTCTTGCTTCCAACAGCATCCTACCAAAGTATCCCCAAGTCTATTGAAGAGAATCTACTTCAACTATATTCTTTCAATTATTTTCTATTTCTTCCCGTTCCAGTAATTATGAAAACTATAATTCACAACCATCCTCAACCATAAAATTCACAATTCATCACCATTTTAATAATCTCTAAAAGTTCTTCTCAACAGGTGAAATTCAGATCTAAAAGGCCAATAACCCTAAAATACTTTCTAGATTTTTATTCCCTTTTCAAATCAAAAAGTTACTCTGACTTTGACATTTCCCTATGACAAATGCTAAACCAGGCAATTGCTTTATCTTTATGTTAGGATTAATTTTTGTAGTATGTATGTTAATAACCAGGATATTAAGTAATAAAATCTGTAAGACAAGAACAGAGACTAGGAAAATATGCACACACAAAAACCAGAATTATGAAACTTCACAAAAATTGTGGCATGAATGAAAGAGCATTTTTTTGTCTGTCCATTCTGATTTCTCTGCCACCCCCACAAATACCCCTGGACAGCAGACACATTATCCTTATTCTAAGGATGTGTATCTAATCCATTACAAGGCATGCTCAGTTCCATAGCACAAGCTGTAGTAAGCTGTTAGGTTAGCACCAAGCCAAACTCTCAATGAAAAAGAATCCAAGATGCTGAGGGGGGAAAGGGGGCGGGTGAGAAATGCTTGCTGCATTTCTGCACAACAGTGCACTGGGTAATAACACTACTTGAAGCACATGAGGGAAAGAACCTGGGAGATGTACCTTGTCCTAGACGTTCTAGTTGCATTTGAGACTAAGTGTGGAGTTTTGACTTTTCCCTTACCATCTTTCATCCGGTTCAGTACAACACCACATGAACAGGGTGCAGCTACAAGCAGCACTTACAATAAATGCACTATACGTATTAACCACTAATTAATAATATATAAATAATTATTTCAATTCAAAACATGGAAGCAGACATGTTAGCTCCAGACTCAATTTGCCAACCAAAAAAAGCCCCATTCCTTTGATGTAAGATCAGAGAATGTTGGTTAGTCAAAGAGGTTGTATGATCTCAAAGCTTATTTAGCTTGTAAATTCTCAGGCAGTCATCATCATTTGTTCCACAGTAAGGACCCATTTAGTGAAGAAAATAAAAACCAACACCCAATGGGAACTTACTTGCCTGTTTTTGGTTATTGAGAAGACTTTCATTGATATTCCTGGCTTGGTATATTTTTTCCACTGTACACAAAGATGACAAAGGTCATGCAATACAGCATTTAAAATTTCTCATAGAAAATAAGTGAAGCATGACTCATACGTGGGTACAGCACGTTCTTTACTTTTTCCCTAAAGTAAGAGATAGTACCAAGTTTTTGTTTGCAGCTGTACAAATGGAATATGAAAGACATATATTCTTGAACATGTGTTTCTAAAACTCACAGTGGAACAACTGCACTGAAGTCTTCAAAACAGAGCACACACAAGATAGTCTGGAAGAACATCAGTAATCTTCAACAGTAAACATCCAGTGACGCACACATCCAACATGTTGCAATATAGGAGATTAAGACAAAAGCCATCTTCAATTAACAGATCAATGATGGCATGTGACCATTAGTCTTCCAAGTATTAGTCACATTCGGTCAGCACAACAAGGCTGCAAATATTAGGGCTTCCATATGTTATGTCTTTGCTTTCCCCTTACGCTCCTGTCTGGGTAGATCTCTGTTAGTCATAGACTATTTTTAAAAGCCTCTAGAAACAAGATTTGGGCCTTGGGGTGAAGGAGAGGAGCAGGGGGTGAGGCTTGGACAGCACAGCAACTGATGGGGGGTAGGGGAGCTGGTGAGGGAAGAGGAGGGATAGTTCTCAAGTGGGAGGGTTTAGGGACAGGGAGGTTTGAGGCCCTGAACACTAGATGTCCAATGACAGGACAAGGGGTAATGGGTGCAAGCTGGAGCATTGGAGGTTCCACATAAACACAAGGAAAACTTTTTCACTGTGAGGGTGACAGAGTACTGGAACAAGCTGCCCAGAGAGGTTGTGGAGTCTCCTTCTCTGGAGACATTCAAGACCTGCCTGGATGTATCCCTGTGTAGCCTAGTCTAGGTGATCCTGCTCTGGCAGGTGGGTTGGACTTGATGATCTTTCGAGGTCCCTTCCAGCCCCTAACATTCTGGGATTCTGTGACATTTCTGTGTTGCAGAGGTGTGCAGAAAGTGTGTTTCTGAGTGTACAGACAGGAAAGATAATGGACTTGGAGCAGAAGGGCTAAAAGCAGAGTTATGGAACCATCACTGCCACCTTCCCCTCCCTCCTGTGTCCCTGCTATCACCTTCCTCCCCACTGCAGCAACAGGGTCCTCTCTCAGGGAACAAGGACACACAGAGGCTTACGGCTGTCCTCTACTGTGCTTTGTTTCACACCAGGAACATGGTGGCCCTCTGAATAGAAAGAGGTTTATCCCAAGCAGATGGTGGCCCCATGCCTCCCACTTGCTCAAAGCTAAAGCAACAAAGGGGAGAGAGAGCACAGCACCCAGCACCAAGGGCATCCAAACTCCCAAGTGAGCTCCATCATCATGGCCGTCAACCACCTGGATGCAACTGCTTCTTCTCTAATCTCTGTTTCAAGTGTTTTAAGACAAAATTTTTCACATGTGAAGTTCTCTGTTGTCAAATCCACCAGCCTTAAATTCAGGGCCAATCACGGCCCACCTGATTTTGATGATCCTATTTCAAACATACTCCATTACTGCATAGAATTCCATTTACTGCACACTATCTTAAGCTCAGTAACTAATATACTAACTTATTAACTGAAAAAAAAAAAAATCAGAGCTACCTATAGGCTTAGGTAGCTTTCATTTGCTAAAGCAATTTTGTGCTTCATAAATCAAGTTGTATATTTAACCAATTTAGGTTAATAGTTATCAGGGGGCACAGCAGAGGCAGGGGGTGAGCATTTTAGCCAACCTTTTAATCAACTCCTGAGCTTCCACTATTCTAACTCCTGCCTTTCCACCCACATGAGGCTCATCCTACTGTCCTCAGGCTGGCAGAATGTTGCAGTATTACGAGAGCCAAGGCAACAAGGCAGAAACACAAACTTGTTTCTATTATGTAATGTAAAGTTTCGTATAGTACAGACATGAATTAAATTGGTAGATGAAGTGCTGGGGCCTGAGCTGTGGGCCCTGAGCTGGAGCTGACCTGCGGATGAGTCACAACCTAGAAAAATGTTTTGTTTTTCCTATTGGCTTCATGTTCCAAAGGCAGAACCTGGCCCACCTGTATCTCTGTGTCTCTGCCCTGGCCCAGGTGGGTGAGGCCAGGGCTATTTTAACCAGGAGCTGATCAGTTGGAGGAGCTTCCTATTGGGTGTGACTTCTGTTGGGGCTGGTTGGAGGTTGCTGAGCTCTCTTAGTGGTGTTCTTCCATGTGAGGGGCCACTGAGGGAGCCATCTCTGTCTGTTGTGTCCAGCAGGTGATGCTGGCACCACAGTGGGCAGCGGAGGAGCTGGACCCACAGGAACCTATGGCAAGACTGTTTGAAAGAAGACTTCTGAGGGCATGTTGCTGATTTCAGTGTTGGCCTGTGTGATCAGGCAACTGATGGCAGCACAAAATTATCAGCACAACAGCAGATTAATTTAATAGAGCAGAACAAGGGAGTGAAACACATTACAGCTGTGTTCCTGTGGTGGTTTACTCCCTGATAGGACCCAAACCACATGGCTACTGCCGCTGCCCCCCGACCCCTCGGACGGGAGAAATGGCAAGTGTGATTAAAAATGCCTTTGCAGGTTGAGATAAGAAGTAGTCCAGGATGTGCATCCTCCAGAACCCCACAGTGCCCGAGAAAAACTGAATATCCTTTTTACTGGCTGGTGGGGACATGGCTGCTATTTTGTTGATCACATCCATTGGGATGTGATGCCGCCCATCTTGCCATTTCACTCCTAAGAACTGAATCTCCTGTGCTGGTCCCTTAACTTTACTTCACTTTATGGCAGAACCAGCCTTCAGGAGGATTTCAATTATTTTCCTTCCTTTCTCAAAAATTTCCTCTGCTGTGTTTCCCCCATATGATGATGTCATCAATATACTGCAGGTGCTCTGGAGCCCCACCTTTCTCTAATGCAGTGTGGATCAACCCATGGCAAACGGTAGAGCTGTGTTTCCACCCCCGGGGCAATCAATTCCAGGTGTACTGGATGCCCCCATACGGGAGAAATGGCAAGAGTGATTAAAATGTCTTTGCGGGTTGAGATAAGGAGAATTTAATACAGTAACACACAAGAAACAATCAGAACAACAACAGCAATAACAACGGTGAGAAAAACAAGGTGCAAAACGAGTAATACCATCCAAATAAACAGGCGGACTGGACCCGACAGACGTGTGCACCCTCACCCAGCATCGCAAGCTGGGGGCATGACATCAGCATGGTATGGAATGGTTCCCCCCCCAACAAAATTAACCCTGTCCTGGCTGAACCAGGACAGTTCCTCTTCTGGGCAACACAGCACTGCCCCTATTAACTTCAAATTATCCTCTTTTATGGACTCCAAGCTTTTTTGTATTTTTCACAACTGTAACTGGATGACAGCTTAAATACTCGGAAAAGCGCAAGAATGTTTTTTTTTCTACAGCCAACACAGAGAGGGGAATCACTGAACTCACTGCTTCTGTAAAACAGGAAACTGTATTTTGGGTGCATCTGCTTCACACTGCTTCCCACCATCACACTTACGCAGCAATGGTTTGGTCCCACCGTTTCCCGCCACCATGGTGCGAACAGGAAGCTCTCCCAATGCTTTTGCTTCCAATTTTCCACCTGGTTATTGTAACACAGGTGTACTTTGTTAGAAGTAAAGAACCTTCCTTATTTTCATACACCTATAGTTCGAAACATATTGGGGAGAATTTTATTTTACAACAGTACTCCGCCTTCCACTTCCCCATAAGCAGAATCAGACTTAAAATCTGTGTAGAAGTATTTTCACAGCTTTTCAAAACCAAAATATCACCGACCATCAGACAAAACCAAGCAAGTTAGTTCAAGCCCACAGAACAGACACCTCTCTCTGCATCCTCACCAGCAAAGTGTGCAACCGGTGCCTAGTCCAACTTGCTTAGCATAAACAGCCATGCTAGATGCTCTCTCCATCTATCACTTGCATTCCTGAGAAGGATACTGGAGAGGGAAATGCCTCTCCCTCCCTTGTTTCTACCTTAGATAAAATCAAAGGCAAGGAGAGAGCTGAGAATCCATTCTCTTCACACCACCAGAGCCCAAAACTGGGAGCAAGCTAGAAAGCCCATTAAAGCTCCAGAGTGCATCTGCAAAACAAATAGAGGAAAGCCTACACAAAGGCATCTTCTTTTCCCTCCACATCTGCTGGAGCCATCTCTCACCTACAAAAGCAACTCTGCAGGGACTATTGCAGCCTGTAAGTTTTAACTTTCGCTGCAATTCTTTCATCTAAATACAAAGTGAGGCTCAAACTACAGAGGTGAGGAGGTTCAGTGAAACAGAAATAATTTGCACTTAACTCAGACCATTCAGAGCTCAGGCCTCTCAAACAGTTTTTAGAAGCAGCTGCTCTTCAAAAGACCTTGTTTCTGTTAAATCCCTTTCAGGCCCAAATGTCTTGTTTCTCAGTGAAATCAGGCCTGTGCAAGATACAGATTTTGACCTAAATTTGTAAAAATTTTTAACTGAGCAATGATCCATTTAAATACTGGCATTAATTTGTAACTTTCCTGGAAAAGCAAATGCACTGCACTTTAGTACTGAGGTGACACACTCTGCCCTTGAGCTATACTATACTCCACACAATGCCACTTGGGATTCGAAGTAACAGTTTACATGAGAGTGATCAATACTTTCTCTGTATACAAGTTTTTCTTGACTTTTCCCCCAAACTATGAAGATAAAGCAGGGAGGAGGTGATAGAGGGGAAGGAGGTTGGCAAGTTTTGTTGTGGTTGTTGGTACATCTAAACCAAGTGCCTGAAAATGAAAGTTGATGTTTCCATGCCACTTTGACCCACTTTGTAGGTACAGTAAATAACTGGAAACAACATTTGCGTTTCCTCCTTGTTCAAGCAAAACTAAACAGGCCCGGCCACAGCCCCAGACAGACGAGGGGACCTCTGGTACTCCTCAACTGCTTACAGCCCTCCTGGGGCAGGTAGGACCACGGAGGGTAGCATTCAACAGCTGTTGAACAAAACCTTGGTCACCCTTCAGTGGCATATCCCATTGCTGGAAAGCTGGACAAACCACCTGGCAAGAGTCCACAGCCTGCTCTGTCTGACCAGTTCTGCACTTCAAAAAAGTTGGTTCATGGCCAGGAATTTCTACAGATTACAGAGCAACACAATAAATCTCTCCATCTTCCGCTTCCAGTGTATGGCACTTTTCAAATTTTGCCTTCTCTAACATATAAAATCCATTTACAGCATTTTATTTAAAAAAGTAAAGCCACACAAAACCATTGCACATACAGTTCCTTGAGAAACAGCTGAAAGAACTAACGTTACAAACACCATAATAATAGGAAGGCACAGTTTAAGATACATGTACTGCAGAAGTCGTAATCTAGGCATCTATCTACTTCCTATTAGCTACAATCAAAACTGTTCTACTGCGAAAACTAGACATACCTGCTCCAAATATATGTGCTATCTCATGTTGCAGGCACCCCAGACTTCGTAAGAAATAAAGCCTGGCCCTCAGCACAGACATACATGCACAGGCTTCTTTATTGCTCTGAAATTATGAATGGAAAACTAGAAGCAAAGGAGCTAAAGGCAGAGCTATTAACACAAATGTGCATTAGCAGTTTCAGTCTAAGGATGTAAACTTATTTAGGGCGAGAACAAGATTGGCATTATATTGGCATTACTTCATTTTCATACTGTTGCTTAATCTGTATATCTAATTCTCCACATAAAGCTTGACTTTGTGCTAAATAAGAAATGCCTTTACACTCCACCAGCAGGCTCTGTCCGTGCTACAAAAAGCAAACCTCCATTTATTTCATCTAAAGGTCAAAAGTGAAATGCCTTTGGGAGATCCCATGCAACCTTAAAATAAAAGTCACATTCCTAAACTCCGAACTATCTAGAATGAAACACAATGTCATTATTATTCCTCTGAAAATGTAAAACAATTACTCATTTATATTAAAAGCAAACCTCTTTAAAAGAAAAGGCCCTAAAAACCAATGAAATACCAACAGTGAGAATTTTAAATCTTGCTGTTCAAAAAGCACAATCTTTTTCCCTTGCAGTTTTATGCATTACGGAAGTCATGACATCCATAAACATATAAAAGACATGTGATGTAATTCTAATATTTGTTCACTTTGAATTAAAAGAAAACAATTCTTATTTAAACACCAACAGTAGCCAAAGCAGCCACCCCTATCACTCCTCAAACTTTTTAGTCATTCTTACTAAACTGCATGTTTATGCCATGATACCCACCTGCAATTTTCCATCCATATTTACTGATTCCATTTAGCAAAACCAAAACACAGAACTCCAATGGGGCGTGACCTTTTGGCTGTCAGGTTTCTTCTGGTTTCCTTCTTCATTTCTTAGCCTTTACACAGCCCCAAGTCCAGTGTTCAAGATACAAACTCAAGCTCACTGAAACCGTGGAGAGCTTTCTAGTCTTTACAAGCTTTGAAACGGTTGCATGTACAAGCTATAAAACACCTGTTGTAATGTTACACTCAACCCTCCTAATTTCCCCTTCTACTGTATTTCCACTCAGCCTATTAGTAGATTGAAAACTATATACTTCTTTTTGTTCTGAGGGCTATATGAAATTACATCACATTGCTCATCCAGCTTCACAGTATCAAATTACTTTATTCAGGAAAGGCATATAATGATCTTTTTTGACAACTAAGATCTTTTTTTTTTAAATTTACTACTACTTTAAACAGATAATTAGAAAAATCTCACAGTACTCTCTGTGTGTATAATACATCTGTATTGCACACCAGCTTTACAGTTAGTTTTGAGGTGCTCACTGCCATCAGTAGACAGCTGGGGCTGCCTGCTACCAACAGTGCATAGAAGGCATTATGTGTAGAAGGACATGCCTTGTCACAGCGCCAATGCTGATCTTCTGAAAGATATTCTCTAGGGAGAAACGTGCTTAGAACTTCAAGTTTTACACATTTAATAGTAATACACAATTTTCTATTACCATGGATAATTCAAAACACATTGCGAAAACCTGCATCTGTCTACATAAAGCCTAAAAATAACTGTATTGCAGTTTTACCATTGGTTCAGTTGATTTAATAGATATTATCATTCTTCAGTTGCTTCAAAAAAGCTTTCAGCTAGTTTTAAAAGCTTCATATTTGTGAGATGGAAAGCAGGTTTGGAAGGAAGTCCTGTATCACCTGACCTTTCCATTTTCTCACAGTGATTTTGAGGATTAGATGGGACAGCAATAAACACAACACAGAACCCTGCAGAACCAAAAACCCACGGAACAATTTCCAGGGAAAAAAGACAGTTGTTCCACCAACTCTGCCATGGTTTCAGACATACAAGTTATATCTGGCAGTAGTTCAACGGAAAGACAGGAACACCAAAAGAGGAGCACAGGCCAAACACTGATGTTGAAATGAGTACATGAAACAGATTAAGCAGCTTGTAAACTAGGAACTGCCTGCTCATCAGTAGTTAAAAGGCAAAATACTCAAGTACATACAATGCTGACATCGAAACCTGTGATTTGCTCCATATACTTTTCTTGCTTATTACAGGTAAATCTAGTAGCCCTGCCAATATATGTAAGGTCAACTGGCTTCATGTGAAGAGAGAAGAGTAAGACTAAAATGACAGCCAAACACACTGGGACTGGACTATCAGGGCAAAGGAGCGAGGAGAAAAAGAATGACAGGTAAGATAAATAGGTAACATTAAAAAAATAACTGATGCAGTTGGGGAAAAGACACTGGGCTGAGAAACTCAGAAGAAAATGCAGACTGCAGTCTCTTGACTGGAGCAAAACAATAGTCTGGAATGAGATATGGAAAAATTAGTTTTCATTCCACCACTGCTTTCAGTAACTATGAAGCCTTTGAGGAAGGATTTTAAATGCCGCACCTTCCTCCCACCCTGACAAAGTGATGGGATAACTGAGAGCAGCAGGGAACTGGTACCTCCCACAGTCCCTGTGGCAGAGCTACACTTCATAACCTTCCTCTGTTGAAAGAGGCAAAATGGAAACTTGATGACATTATTATTTTCTTTTTCTTTGATTCGCTTTGTTCTTTCAATTACTTCTGAAGGTTTTAGATTTACAACCCTCTCCTTCCGTCCTAAGTCAAGTTAGGAAAAGTAAAATTAAGGTGCTTTGTGAGAGCTCCATATAAGCCCTGCCAGAGGATTACTTTCTTCCTGAGCAGCCCTCTTGCTTTCTTTGCACAGGATGAACTCTTGTAATTACTATAGGTCTGAGGCGACCAAAGTCCTCCACACCTGCCTGCCCTGACCAAACCAGCACCATCATCTCTCCCTTGCAGCTTTGCTGCCTAGCAAGGGAAAATGCTTTTCTTCTCTGAAAAGAGGCAAGAGCTGTGAGAGAGCATAGCCATCCCTGTCAGCACCAGCCCCACTCAGGTCAATTTGAAGAGAATATGAAATCTCAGCATTAGGCTCTGCTACCATAAGGCAGGCTGCCTGCATGATCACTGCTTGGTTGCTACAGGTACTGGAAGATGCTGGGACAGAAAATGGCAAAGATGCTTCTTTTATGAGGCAGTTGACTGGTGCCCTAGAGAATGGGATCCAGTCCCTGCCTCTACCATGAAATCCCTAGAAGATGCTGCATAAATAATTTCCACGCTTTTCTCAGGCAGTCACTAATTTTACATTCTCCATTTTCTGTTTGGTGTTGGATCTTTTCTCACACCAAAGACCTCAAAGACCTGGCTTCAGCTGAAATTGAAGTGTTAAAAGCAAACGACGAAATGCTACTGAATGCTAATTAGGAGGTACTTTTGACATTACCTGCTCTATGCTTCCTCTACCAAAAAGCCAGCAAATAGCTATGAAATCTTTAGGAAAGGTTCAGGCACCACTCTGGCTGGCACGGACAGAATGGGGTGAAATAGCTGACCGCAGCAATGCACTGCCTATTCCATCTAGGGGGTAAGATTCTGAAAATCAGTGCATGCTTTTATGAAGCATTCAGATATTATTGTGATAGAAGCCATAGGAAGCTCATAAAAAGCTGAAGGTAGTTATTCCACCTTCAAAGCATGACTTGATTATGAGATCTTAAATAAGAGACAAGTCCAAAAATGAAAAGGCAGTAAACCTCCTGCATCCTCCCTCGCTCAGTGAGCACAGTCTGCTCTGTGTATTGAATGAGATCGGATTCTGTTAAATCCATCAAGCAATTAAAGGCTAGTATGATGCGAACAGGGCCCATATTTAGGTTGCACAGAGCTCGACTATGAAAACAGAATATTCTTTAAGCATTTTCTCTGTAGAAAGATATATTAGTATTATGTCAGCATATGGACAGCAGTAAGAGGAAAGTGCATTTGGCTATACATCATGCAAACATATTTAATGGCCACCGCTGCTCCAAACTCAAACAAGAGAGGGAGCAAGGCTGCAGTTTGGGGAAGCCAACTAATAGCTGGCTGCGACCAGAAGGTCAGCCCCACTCATCCTCTACCCCTCCATTAAGTCAGTCCAGCTCTGATGTGAAACCACACCTTGAAGCTGTGGTTACCACAGTTCCTGCAGCACAGCCCAAATCCCTGCTGCTGTTAACAGCTGTGGTCTGGCCCCGCTCCCTCTCCTGTGCTAACACAGACCTTCACGCGGCCAGCTGTACCAGGAGCCAATGCTGGGAACCAGCTGGGCTGAAATGGGCTCTGGCTTACAGCAAAAAAGAACAACTGACACTAACACACATGAGGAAAAGGAGTGGAAATGTCTCTTTTGGCAGCCCCGCAGGATGCAGCCACTTCAGCATCAGCCAGCAAGTCAGCCCAGCCTGCTTCCCTGTCCTGTCCAGCCCTGTTAAATTAATCACAAAGCATTTACAACAGAGATCAGGTCTCTTGATTCCCAATATCTTGCCAGTGTGGTCAAACTATTCTCCTAATCCTACTACAACAGCGGAATGAAGGTTTGCTCAGAAGGCTGTCTCTTTTTATTACTCTTTTAGGAAAAGCAGCAGATCTATTTCCCCACTACCAGGTTCTGCAATATCTACTTCACTGCTACCTGATATTACTGGGACGAGGAGCTGACAGTGGCTGGGAGCTCTACTACTCCAATCTCAACAAAGACAGTTGTCTGTAAGAAAAAAATATTGCCTAAAAAGGTAAAATCGTATCCATGTCTCACTTTATACTCATGCTTAAATTTCAGTATTTCTTCTGAATATCTCAAACACGTTGCACTTTCAAGGGAAAAAGAGAGCAAAACAAACTGAGAGGATGCTTGTTTGGCATCTCCATCTTCACTTCTGTATTTCAGCACTTGAATACAGAAAAAATTACTTTTGTAACAAAGCTAGAGTGATTTAATCTGTGTAAGTATGTTTAAGACAGGTATTTAGGTGCCCAACAGAAACTACAAGTAATAAGGAGAATGAAGAGCAGAAGTTGTCTGCTGTACTTCCTAAAATAGAGTGATACAGCTTTTCTTAACAAAAAAAAATAAATGTAGGAATGCCTAAAAATTTTTGGGATGAGGTGGTTTTGTGCCTTTTACTCTGGAACTCTACATTTATCTCACCCATGCTTCAACTATTGGAGCATACATCAAGTATCCCTGAGAGACAAAGTACTACAGTATACAGATGTGCCTATTTTGGAAGCAGTTGGATCACTTTTCCCTACGAGGTCAGGGTTTTCGGACCAAAAGAATAGCTCTACTGTTTGCTGTCCAGCTGAGAACAGCCTGGATCCTCTATCTTGTCCAACTCTCTAAAATTAATCGTAAAGAATTAAATCACTCCCCCCTCACTTTCAATTCGCAGTGGGGGAAGAGGAGAGCAGGTAACATACTCTCATACTACGACACTGAACTTCTAATTGTCACATATAACAATCTAGAGCTTATCATGTGTTGGCAAGCCTTCCCTTTATTCATTTTTTTCATTTCACTGTCTTTAAATGGAAAGAAAGAAACAGAAAAAAAAATCTAAAAGGTAAAATTTCCGTTTCCAAAACACGTTTTTAATTCACTAAAGTAAATTCAAAATAGCTTCAATTCAAATGGCTGTTTTTTCCTCAGACAAATTGGCAGGCATCATAAGGTATGTGGGTTAAAAGCTATTCTGTCCAATGACTTTTATTTTCTTCCTCTACACTGGATATCAAAATTCATATCCCTTACCTTTACTCATCCAAATAATTCTGTGAATTCTTGGCATTTCTTGTAGAAAAAAAACACAACACTTTTCTGGTTTGGGGTCCTAAGCAGAAACAATTTAGAAAATAGGCTTTTAAACACACTGTAATTAAAGTTAGGAACAATTTTGTTCTCAGAGAGGGTCATGACAAAGTAAAAGCTTCAGATGGAAATCCCCAGCTAATCTGGTGTACTATCCTGAACTCTCTTGACAAAATTCCCCTTGATCACCCATCTTTTTCCCATTCTGATACTTAGGCTCTTTATTTAAAGCTTTTGTTGCTGTGGTTACTGTAGAAATACCTAAAAATGATACAGCAAAAGCAAATACAGTGAATAGCTAGACAACCTAGAGTTACATGCTAAGTGATGGGTATGAGCTGCCAGATTTTAGGACATGCTTACTGCTTTTATTCCTGAAGTTGGTGATGCTGAAAAATTAATCTTCAATCTTGATCAAATTATTTTTATTATACACTTTCAGGCTTTGTATAATCCCTGTCACAGAATATCATACAATTGACTTACATCCTGCTTTGAAGATCAGGAAGTTTTGTTATCCTTGCTTCAGTTTTGGGAGAGGGAGACACATGGAAGCTAAAAATACTGCCTAGGGCTGCCAAAGCAGCCTGTGGCAAAATAGGGACTGGATTTCTGCTCCCATGCAAGCAGCCCACCATGTTCACCTGCAGCTGGACTGGATATTGCCTGTGACATCTCCCTCAGTCCACCACATCAGCAACAAGCTGACTTTCTCCTAGGACAGGAACCAAATATTAAGTTGACCCGCTTTATGGAGCTACAGATCCATGCTATTTGCTCAAACAGAGTATCTAAGCAGCCAGCTGGAGCTGCTTAGAGAGAATTGTTCTTTGTATGTACCAAATGAAAACGAGGAAAAGGAAAGAACAGTACTGAGAAAGCTACGCATGGACAAGCTCCTTACAAATATGCCATATCCATCACTTCAGACTGCAGTACCTGAACCTGTTTACAATTCTGCTTGTAGCTGAGGGAGCAGGTGGGTGTGCAACGGAAGGGGAACCACTGGAGATTAAATGATCACATCGGATCCTTCAGACAAAAAATGATAGCCCTTGATGGACTTGTGGCATGGCAGTGTATGTCCAGAGGTAGCATTAGAGATTTATTTCTGAAACAGACAGACCTTTGGACAGGATGCAATGTCCATAGCTTCGTGTCAATAAAGGTTTGATGAACATGCCACAGAATGAAGCAAACTGGAAAATA
The DNA here is from genome assembly GCA_013400335.1 of Eurystomus gularis. NCBI lineage: Eukaryota > Metazoa > Chordata > Aves > Coraciiformes > Coraciidae > Eurystomus > Eurystomus gularis. The sequence continues at coordinate 37,060 of VZZY01013332.1, read as the reverse complement.
AAACCACAGACTGCACAGTGAGAAAGTTCATAATTTAACTTGAAAGAAGAGGAAAAAAAAAATCACTTTATTTTTACAAGAGTCAGAATCTAGGCTATGCCAAATTTATTGGCAAGGGCAAAGAAATTCATTGGAACCTGTTATTCTTCCTTGATTATCCATCTAGATCCATGGCCCTGACTTAAGAGGTGAGAAGTCCTCATGGGTTTTAAAGGCTTTGGGAGAGAGGGCCTGGGGGTATCACAGTTTTCCTGAAGAAAAATAAAAAGGAATGAGAGGAGGGGTAAAAACAGTATCTGCAACAGATACTTGCTTACCAAAATGAGGTTTATTATGCATAATGCACCTATTAGTCTTAAAAGGAGTGAGCAGTGCTAGATATGTTTGCACAAAATGAATTATAAAATACTTTTGAATACTACATGTAATATTGAGAGGGTTCTATTGACAGATACTTTTGTGAGTGGACACCAATGGCATATGCCTAGAATAGAGAAAAAGAAAATGCTGAAAAAGATAAAGTGACAGTATCATTAACTTGTAAACAAAAATGAAGATTTCAGAAACAAGTGCACGCACAGGTACTTCACCCTATAATAAAGGAGATGCTTCTGGTGACAAAAATCTTAGTCAAAAAACATAATATGCCAACGTATAGACATGACAGTGTACTCTGCGAAGGACTGAGAATAGTACAGACTGCAGTGCACAGGAATTGTGTTTGGCTGATGCTGCAGGTTCCAAAATGTAGTTGTTTATTCAAACTATTTATAATTTTAGAAAGAATTCTGATAAATAAAAGTATGGCAGTAATATTTTTATCATTATTCTAGTAATTATTTTATTGCCTATTCTGAGACAAAAATACATGATGTACATTTCTTTGGAATTTTTATCCAAAATTTTTCTTTCCAGCATTTCTTGATAAGGCCTGGAAAAAGAAAAAAAATGAAAGTCACCTTTCATTCCTGAATATTTTGGGCTGCTTTTTCCCCCAAAGACATGTATTCCTGCATTTCACAGGGGTTCTAGATGCTGTGATCTGTACCAACTGTCAGTAGTCCTCAAAAAACAAATGCACCAGATGGACACAGCCACAGAACTTCATGGGTTTCAGTCAGCCTCCCATTCTTAGTCCCTCTTCTCTGAAAACGCCTCTGGACTAAGAGAATATCAGAAGATCTCATCCTGTCACCTGTCTCCTTTGCACTGTTAGAGTCACACTGAGGAGAAAAACAGGTACCAAGAAATACATCCACAGTCTTTGAAATTATTTTGAAGTGTTCACTTCTTAACAGTGGGAAATATTAAACCAGTTGCCTTTGGAAGATGTCTCTTTGTTAATGTCTTTATTTTTTTTTTAAAAACTGTCTTTGATGACTCAGCCTAGAGCCTCAGGAGGTATTTTTCTTTTGCTAATTTACCTTGATCACTACACCTAAGTAGTTTCTCACCTGTCAACATACCCGGAAGCTTTTAATGACTTCCTGACATAAGACAATAGCATATATTTTCATGTGTTCTGCTATATTTTAATTGACTAAGTTCTTAGGAAGCCTATCATCACTAAGTCCCAACAAACATAAACGAAAGCAATAAAGTGGTTACCTACATGATGTTTGACTTTCAGTCTAGGGAACAAGGTAATGCTCATTGAAAGTGAGGAGAACAGTCACCGGACATCTGACCAGCCTCTTTTTTTCTCCCTGTAAATCTGTTAATATCAAATAACCCCTCAGACAACCAAACTGGAAAAACTCATTTTTAGTCTACTAACTGAGACCACTAGGCTACCTCTCTACACACAGTAATTCTTCAATGACAGAGGTAATTTCTCATGTCATAAACAAATAGCTGAAATACCTGAAGAGTAAGTAAAGACACATAGATCTTACTGACATTTTCTGGCCTTTTCACAGCTTGCTTCTTCCCCTTTCTCATTGCCTGTAAGTTTTGAAGGGGATGCAGCAGGAATTGCTCTTGCTACCTACTGCAGTCAGCTGAAGAGTTCAGCTTTGAAGGAGACTCCAGGCAGGGATGGAGCAGAGTTATCATCTTGGGTTCTACTTAAGACGAAACCTCTGTGGTCCCAGCGGGACAGGCCAAGGATGCAAGATCCGTGCCAGTCATCCTCAGGCTCAAGGGAAGCACATGTGACTGCCAAGTGCCTGACTTGGGATGCACAGCCCGTCAGCTGATCTGTGCTCCTCTGCGATGAAGGGCAGCAGGTGCTGCTGCTGGTCCCATAGGAGCACATCCCTGCTTCTGTGCAGCCCAAGCATCAGCCATGCTCCTGCTTCAAAGGCAGGTTACTGGCAGCCAGCAGAAGGCAAATGGTGCTCATTCACCTGCAAGGCTTTACGTGTAGGAGGCAAGAGCCAGGGAAGAAAAAGTCAGCAGTATGACAGGTGTGAGGAAAAGGCTGAAACGCTGCCAGTCCCGCAGGGAGCACAGTACACATAGGAAGGCATGGTGGGACATCTAAGTGTGGCTGTTGGTCTTATCCAGACAATATGCTCAGACATTACTTCTCCTCCCAGCTGGTATCTCAGTATTTCACCACAACGTGCAAAGTGCTTTGACTCTTCTACAGTCCCAACTTTTTTCCCACCCCTGCAAGCAGAGGCATGCAAATAACCAACCAGTCTAAAGAAGCAGATACCTACATAAGCCCAGGCTTCTCCATGACAGACCCAGTTTTACACTTAACGGGTCACTAAATTCCTGCAGCCAGTCAGATATTGAAGCATCAGCACCAAAATTCAGTCAAATAATTACAATGAATTATCTCACTTGATACTGGATTATCAGATTAATAATTGGTTCTGAGGGAACCACACAGATCACTGCCCACCACCAGCAACAACTATGAGATTGGTTAATTATGAAGGTACATTATAATTCTGCCTTTAGCATGGTGTGATTCAGATTTTAAAAATGCTTTCTTGGCAGCTTCCATCTAATACTATAAATCTAAGCACAGGAATTCTGCACCTCACACTTTCTAGCACAGCAAACAACAGTGACAGGAAACAGATCACTTTACATGCAATATTATAAATTCAATTTTAACTAGTGGTGTTGTACCCAAGCTTTACATTTTACCTAACATTCCAGAAATTCATTAGCTGTCTTCAGGTACAGGAAAACTCTTGTAAGAGGCTCACATTTTAAGTATATCACAACATTCAATTATTTTCAGCTATACTTCACCCAATAATATGTGCAGCTTCACAGAGAACTCATTCTCTGTGATTTTTTATGATTTATATATCTTTAGATTTAGAACTGTGAAATAATTTTCTAGACAGCTGAATCACATTTATCAGAAAAGTAGAGGCGTTACCAAAAACAATACAAGACATGACATCATCACATATGCACCTTCCCCTATCAATCAATTTCATACATTTCTCTTGCTCAATATAGATACACGCTGCACCATGTGCAAACCCATCCCGTGTAATTGCCCGTCACTGTTGCAATGGTGGCATGCATCTCAGCAAGCATGGGGAAGGAAACGCAGAACTTTTCACATTTTGTTCATGAAATGTCAAGACTTTAATCTATGGTAATGAATGCGAATTTACAAAACCTAATAATTCCTTATGGGCCCTATGGTACAGGGTAACAGACCAGCTAAAATAAACCTGAGCTCAACATACGATAGATACTCTGTACGTGGCCTGTTTTGGCACTGCATTAAGTTCTCCATGCTGTTCTCTGTTATAAGTTAAAATGATTCTATTTAAACTTAACCAACAGGACACTATTTATTAAAATAAACAATATATTAACACTAAACAAATATAAAATGTCTTCTGCTGCAATGGAGTCCAGGCTTACATGTCTGCCAACACACAGATGTGTCTCTTATTGGGTGAGTGACTAAAATTGTGCACAGAATTGGCAATTTGCAGACTCTAGACTGAAAATCCTAATAGTAGCTGGCTTTCATTTCAAGCTGAACAAGGACGGTGTAGATGTCAGCTCAGGCCTCAGCATAGGGTCAGTTAGTCTTGGTAATATCCTACATGTGTTTTGTACTTTCTGTGGGCCTGGCAGCATCCAGGAAAAGTATATCTACAGGACCACACAGACCTTCTCCTCTTGCTCTCACATTGCCCAGTCCATTCCAGCACCAGGAGCTCCTGTGGTATCAGTGAGATAGTTTTTCTGAATGCAAGGAAGGTCTTTAGAACAAACACCTTTTAGTAGGTGTGTATGTGACCTTTGCAAAGACTGTGGTGACACAAATGGGCATAAGGCAATCACTTGCTAGGCTTGTTCTTTTGAGGGTTTTATTTGAAGATGCTAAGAAGAAAACATGCTTCTTATAATCATAGCACATAGAAGCATCCTCACAAAACAATCTTCCTCATTTTTGACCTATGCAGTTTACTGGCTTTACCCTGTCACCATCACCTTCTTTGGTCTCCTTGGTGCTCTATGAAAAATCCTTTCACATCCTTATCACCTTCAACTACTCTAAAACTGAATTAAAAGGAAGCTGAAATCATTAGGAATTTTGAGGAAACTATTCTGCATCTGATAGGACAGAGGGCACTGAGCTAGAACCACTGCAAGGGTGGCAGTTGCCTGCATGCACATGTCAGGGGTTACCATTCAAAGCTTTTCTATGCTCATGACAGATCCAGTCCATTGAAGATCATAAGCTCTGTCCCAACCAAGCACAGCATTCCTGGAAAACGCATCAAAAATCAGTATCCACTGTTTGTCTGACCAGCGTGAATCAGAGCACATTTTCAAAGGCGTGACCCCAGCAAGATGGATTTGTTTTTCTGCATGATTTGAACTATTATTTTGGCATTCTCAAGGGCATGAACCGAGACATTATTTAACCCAAAGACTTTAGGCACTGGTACAACGTTTGCTCCGTTGGTCCATAATGGGAAGTAAGTGTCAAAATAGCAATAGAAAGTCACAGACAGTAAGATTACATTACACAAGAATTAACACCACCAGAACCGTGACTGAGTCTTCCTCCAGCTGGGATTTACCAGTAACAACATCTTCCAGCCTGGGACTGCCAGCTGGGGGGTCCTCACAAACAGTGGCAGGGGCCAGGAAACAGAGTCAGCTCCCACAGTTGTTCTACAGCTAAGCAAAACTAAGTGCTCTAGCACTTAGTGCTTTCCCTCTTTCCTGAGTTTTTCTTTTTGTTACACCAGTTTTTGACAATTTCTTCTAATCCCTGGCTTCTGGGAAGCTTCTTGCTCAGGTTTCTACTCTGGCCCCTTGGGATCAGTCATGCAGCCTTGACTCCTCAGAATCACTGTACCATTTCAAAAAAAGAAAAAGATAAAAACATAGACTGCCTAGGATATTTTTAAGCATTTACTTTAATCTCACCTTCATTTATACCTCTTGCTATTCCTTGCTTTTCTCTAAATTTTTCCAAGCTGATTCAAAAAACACAGCTGTTCTTAAAAAAGATACAGCCTCAGTCAATAGATTTCAACTGAAAAAAGATAATACGATAGTTTCAGTAGAAAAACTTACTGTTTTCTCAAGTAAAGTTGTAATATTATGGGCATTTATGGAGTTTTAATCTTCCTTGCCTGTTCTTACAAACCATTAAAAATGCACGTGTATTTACAGCTAACAAATCTAATGAGTTTTGGCCCTGAATATTGCTTGCACATGCATCTTGGCTTTATGGCAGCCAGAATTTATCCTTTTTTATTCTACCAGCAGATAACTGACTTACCATTGCCATAAAAGGGTCAGAGCTTCAAGCACAATATGAAAATTCCTGGAATGTTTTAGTCTACCCTCACTTAGATGATTTTTCCCTTAATATGTGCACTATGAATACAAACCATTAATATACTAATTTTTCTTCAAACTTTTGTTCTAATTCCATACAGCCCTGTTAGTCCAATTTTTCAGCCTTATTTGGGTTTCATTACAATCTCAGAATTTATTTCAATGCTTTTAGATTATCAAATATTTCAATAGAAGTCTTCAGTAGGCTATAAAACAAGTTTTCTTCCACTAGATAAACAACAGGACTAATAAGACCAAAAGACTTACAATATCCAGTCAGCACATAGCTATCCAGTGAAAATGGGCTCATTTGTTTTATCCCTTAGCTACAACTGAAACATTTGTCATGACAAAAAAAAAAAAAAAAAGTCTTTCTCATTCTGGTATCTGTATACTAAACTAAGGACACCGTAGATTATTTATTAAAATAGAACCAGCTAATAAAACAATACATTTTCCTCTAAGTTACTGATTACTTGCATGAAAGATTATATACTTCACTGTGAATTTCCAACATGAATATCTACCAAAATAATCCTCGTGTAAGAACGGCATCCATCACATTGATGAATTAGAAGACTTTCATCCACTAAACCATTTAGAAATGCTTTACCAGGTTCATGTCCCAGTGTTAAGAGAACATCCTCATGTATAGAAGACATACAAAAAGGCATCTTGGCTCGTTTAGCATCTTGGTGAAACCAGAGACCTCCCATGCAGCCAGAGAGGTTATAAATCCCACAGCAGCTGAGAAAAGGCAGAGAAAAGGCTGGACGCTGGTTTTTAAAGGTGGTAGAGGAGATGCAACGTTAGTTGCCTCAAGTCATTTTCTTCTAGCAAGTGCTAGGGAATGCCACCACACTGCTGGCACATTTTTATAGAGCTCAACATCTGGAACAGATTTTTGGCTTTCAGCTTATCTCAATTCAGAGACGAAGCATGGAGTTTGCAAACTTGAGCTCTTCAGCGCATCTCTTCTGCTCCCACTTTGAGAGTGGACAGGGTTCTCTACTGGGGTCAGAAACTTTACCTAAAAACCTGTTTCTCCTTCGCAGTTGTAACATTTGAAATGTTCTTTAAGGTCTACATTGTTATCTACAGAGAGGATAATGGATACTTTGTCCCATGCCTAATCTGTAAAAGGCTGTATCTCCTCTGAATTCAAAAGACCTAACTCACTGGCTTTTAAATTAAAATATTCTAGTTCTTCCTTCTAATCCTTGTGTATTAAACTAATTCTTGTATTTATTTTATAAATTTAATAATTTCTTCCGCCACTTCCCTCTCAGTCATCTTGAAAATCTTCACCTCAGAACACTGTCTCTGTCATTGCTACTAGCGGATGAAAGCCACAAAAAGATGAAAGAAAATTAATTATTACTTAGCAGTTTGTTTACTCCGAACACTTGACAGTACTTTGTGTTTTGTCCTTTACATTGTTCTGTTGAAGACGCACACCCTTCCTCAGACCCTGCAAAAGGCTGTTTGCCAGCAGCAGTAAAGGTGAAGGCAGCAGGAGCAGACATGGAGAGAAAAGGCAGAGGAAAGGAGGGGAACAGAGGATGTTTAGTAGTTCTTCTCTCGGATCCACCCAAACAAACCCTCCAGCCTACATAAAATTCCATAAAAGTAGCCGAATAACTTTGCTAAAAACACAGTTACACTTTCTATGAATTAAATTGATGCACTGCTGGAAAAGCTTACACTATTTATTTCAGAACATGTGTGAGGACAGCATGCTTTTGACATGAAGGTAACATAAGGGAAAAAAAAAAACAACAAATCCATCCTTTTCCAGCTCTTCTCTGGCTTCCTCATTTCATCTGTGGTCATATCTTTTTTATTATGTTACTGTAAGGCAATCCAGGCCTGTGGGCTGTGAGGCAAGGCTGACTCATCTCCACCCAAGTGCATTCCCGGGCTACCGGCTCCCATAGCACCTGCTCCAGTGCTGCTGCACCTTGCACCAGAACTGCACCGATGTCACTGAAACACACCAGCATGGGTATAAAAGCAGGGCTACAATTCTCATTGGAACTCTTAAGTACAAGCTTTCAGACACTTGGTGATTTGGCAAACCAGAGGTGAAAACGGGGTATTTCCTACCACCCACACACACTCACCTACACTAAGAGCTAGTATAACCTTAAGGCTTACAATGTTTTTTGCCCATGTTGGCAATACAATGGAAGCAGGCACAATGTAAGAGGTTTCCTATAAAATACGTATTTAAGATACTGGATCAGTCAAAGAGGTAATAAGTGAATCCAGAGATGAAAAGAATAGAGCAGAAGTACAAGGGTCTGGAAGATCAAGTACTTTTAAACATACACTACTGTACTTTTTTTTTCAATTTAGAAAGTTTATCCAAGCTCCTCCTTCTGTAATAGAATATGCGAGAGATAAAGGAAGATTAAACAGTCAGGTTTCTTTGGTTTTTGAAACGTTTACCCAAACCTACTTACTTATATGCATATATTTTTCTCAATACTAAATAAAAACTTGAAGCTAAAATGGACACTTTTTTTTTTTCCCGATTAAATCTCTGATCATCCTTTATCTGTTTATACATGCCAGAGAGTGGGGTTTTTTCTTTACTGCAAGTCACTTCAGATTGGAATGGCATAATAACAGTAATTGACATATTGACAATGTTTTCACTTGTTCTGTATTTTACTTCCACATTGTCCAAGATACTGTTATAGACAGACTCTTGGAGGCCTCATGCCACAAACTTTTCTAATATATTAGATCACCAAAAATAATTCCAGACTGTCACAACCCAGAGAACTCAAAAATTTATCTTCCCACAAACATCGTTAAATTGCAGCAGTACTTCATACCTTCAACTACTCACTAGAGGCACAGGTTGCTATTCCAGTCAAGTCATAGACCATGCCCAAATTCCTTCCTTTGACCAAATTTTGCAAGGTGTAAAGGGCTTTTGTGATGGGAAAGTCAACGGAAATTCTGGGAAGGGAGCACCACGTAACTTTTAAACACTGATGAAGTAACTTAATTTATTCTCATGTTGAGGTTGTTGAATCTTCCTTTGTTTAGTCTAGTTCTATAAAAAGAACAATATTCATAAGCCTATCCCTAGAGATGGTTTCAGATGTTTTTAAACAATTGTCTTAGCTGCCTGCAGCAGCTATCCTACATTTCTCTACATGATCAGGGCAACTGACAGTATATACATCCAGCATAACCTCAGGTATTACGTATCCTAATTACATCCCAGGATTATATACACCAAGCGGGTGAGTTGCAATGGAATACTGCAGTAGTCCTGCAGGCACCTGATATACACAAATGCTCAGAAGCAAAAACTGTGCTACTTGGGATGACGGTCCAGGAACGTACTTGCATGTTCTGACGCTCAACAGCTGGCTCCAGGAACAAAGTTCACGGAGACGAGTCAGGACTGACTGCTAAGGGAGGTTCAGGGACCATATTCTCCAACACAGCTGGACAGGTATGTGTTCCCAAAACAGCCTACACTTCTCTCTTGACTCTAGCACCCTGTGCCATGATGGCCAAAGGCAAAGGGGAAGCAGGCGGGAAGGACAGCAGGGACAAGGACATTCCTCTGGAAGCAGTCACCAGGCCTGCCCCCTTGTCCCCAGAAGTGCCCATGTATTTGCTCTGTATATATATTGACCAGTTGACTCCCCACTGCTGGGCGTGGACAGGCAAACCCATAACTGCCACTTCGCCGGCAGAGGCTCCTCAGCATGGGCTGGAAGGCCACCTGCCTGCCAAACCTCTCATGGCCCCCTGTGGTGCACCCTCAGCCATTCCAGGTCTCGTATCCCTTCCTGTCAGGCCACCTCACTCCAACAGGAGGAAAGAGGAGTGCTGTACTCCTTTTCTTCAGGCCCTCTCACACCCTGTCAGAGCCTGGCAGGGGGAACCAAACCCATTTCCCCCTGAAGCTTTCTAGCCAAGAGGTGCATACCTTACTAGAAATAATTTGGGTTTCTCCTTCTGGCCATATTTTCTGAATTGAAGCGACCACAAGTTCATCCTGAACTAAAACCTACCAGTGCTCATTAGAAGTGCTTTTGGTATTGACAAGTCCTTGAGGTCACACAGGGACAACGATGTCAAATGGCCCTAGAGGATAGGTCTCTCAGCATCAGGCAGTGGCAGCCCTAGACATGGAAGGGCTGCAGAAGGTAAGTGCCCAACCCAACCTTGTTCCACTAGTAAAAGCACACCCAAGAGAAGTGCTGTCAGTCATTCAGACTCAGTCATACAACCTCTCTTCAGCCACACGCCAAAAGCCCATGTCATTTCTTTTACGTTTTTTATTTTACCTGCCTTGTACTTCTTCATCCCAATAAACCATGTTTTTCACAAAAAAAAATGAACAGAAAAATCCTTCAGACTAGTTGGAAGCAGTTAATTTTTTTGCTTTTGGCCTAGAATTGCATGTGTCAGACTGCAGCCCCAAATACAATTTAAAAACAGGAGGGGTGATGCAAGGAATGTGTGAGGGCGACATAGCAAAGTTGCCTCTGCCCAGCCATGGACCAGGCACCACTCCCTAGATGGGGCTTACCTGGGAACAGGAACCTCCCGGCCTCCCACCAGTGTGTCCCCAGCTGCCACCACACGCTTGGCTCAAACAGCACTGGTGGAATCATCATTACCCTTATAGAAAAAATTATGCATGCTTTTATCACTGCTTTGGCCTGCTTTCTCCTAGTAGCTGGAGCTGCTCTCAGCTCTGGCCTGGATCCCATTTTGCCAATGCTGAAAGTTGTCGAGCATGAGTTTTTGAAAGGGAGATGGGTTGGGAACTCGGAGAGACTGCTCAGCCCACCACCAAGCAGTGGCAGATAGGTACATCTCCTCTGTGGAAGGCGACTCACCACTGGCCTTGAGTGCAGCTGGAAGATCTTGCTCCATTACAGAAAGCATGGAGATAGGCACTGCAGAGGCATCAACAAGGTACCGAAACATGAAACCGGGATTTCCATGGCATTGTCATCTCTCAACCAAGCAGTACTAATGTTAGGAAATGGACTTTCTTCAAAGGAAATGGCAGCCTGAAGAGTGTCAGAAATGAGATCCCCTGTAGAGATCCATCAAAACAAGCTTCTCCTGTAACTGTCTCGTGGGAGCAGTCTCTCAGCCTGACCTGGAAACATCTTAATCTACAGCCCTGCCTTCCACTCTGCTCTCCTTATAACTTGAAAATGCATCTCCTGAGAAGAACACAGAACAGTACAAAAGCCCATCTTAGCTATAATTAATATTTTAGTTTTAATTGGCCAACATAAAAAACACTGAGCTTCCAGTGCCACATCTGGATGCATTTTATAGTGCCACATTACAGCCAGTGGGAGCTGCAACCGAGCAGTTCCCTGGTCTGTACTGAGGCACGTGGTCCTTGACAGTAGCTGGCTCAAGGCCGGCTTTGCTACATCAAATGCCTCTGTGACAGCAGTCCTTCCAAATCTCCTTGTATGTATTTAATCATGACTACGTCAGTGATAAAAGAAATTTTTCACTCTGCCAGACCTGTTACGCTGCTAACTCACCAACAACAACATAGCACAAGCTGCTTCTGTTACATCTACACTCACAGGCATGGTCTCAGGTCTTATTTAGTTACCCCTGCACAACCATGATGCACATATGAAGAAATATTTTTTCTCTGAGGGTGACTAAGCACTGGCACAGGTTGCCCAGAGGAGTCTCCATCCTTGGAGATATTCAAAACCCAGCTGGACACAGCCTTGAACAGCCTGAGGTTGGACCAGATGATCTCCAAGGTGCATTCCAGCCTCAGTGATTCTGTGATGAGGGCCACAGAGCAATTAAGAACATGGCAAGACTATGGCTGCATAAATACAATTTTTTTAAAAAATCGAGCTAATACAAGCTATTTTGAGGCAGAAAAAAAGCCAGCATCATTTTCTTGCAAGAAAAAAGCAGTTGCTCCATTTAGCCTATCACAAGCAGTGCTGCATACAGCCTCTCTACCATGCAGTCCTCTGCTAATACAGCCACTCTTTAAATGTAAACAGTGGGAATGCGTTCATCTGAGGACAATGTGAGCACTGGGACAGCTCTGCCAGCTCTCCAAAAGCAGAAGTAAGAGGTCCTGCCCAGGTGCACGGTGGATCACACCACCCAGCCACAATCACTCAGAGGCATCAGCCTGACTCAAAGACCCCCTAAGAGAAACCCCTTGGCCACCACCCACACTTGGTATGCTGATGGCCACCAGCAGTCTCCATCACTAGTTGCTAGTGACAGGCAACAGTGTGGAGATGAGGACAATGCCAACGGAACTAAATTGATTGAAAGGCCACCCATGTACAGCTGGAAGTTTATCTAAGGCAACAAAACTGCACGGAGCTCAACTTTCACAGCATAGTTGTGTTTCCTGGTGGCGCTGACAAGGAACTGTCAATCTGCAGTCAGCATAGCATAGAATGAATGGTTAGTTATGGGGATAACTTCATAATATAATTAACAACTCCAGGTGACACTTTAGAGAATCTTGATTTTAATAAAACCATTTATCCAGCACATATAGGACACTTCTAAAACAGAGTCTCTTCAGAGTTGCTATGGAAGACCTGAAATTGTACAACTGATGTTAAGGTTTGTATCTTCCTACTAAGTGTCTCTTCCCTATGTAGTTTTGTGTCTTTGACTGGCAGTCACAGTTTACCCAATGCCTTCACAGGAACATATCTCACAGACAGATATTTATACCTCTAGGAACACCGAAGTCAGAACTGAAACGTGAATCATTTACTTCAAAAGATTTCCATTAATTAAGATTAATTATATCCTGAAAGGAATACAGTTTAATCAGCTTAATGCCAAGCGATGGGTGAATTGCCTCAGAGGTGCATCACCGAGTGATTTACTGCAATCACTGTAAGCATGATACTATCAGCCTAGGAGCAACAGATAAGCCATCAGAAGTTCAGTGCATTTCTTACTGCAGCTGATTCAAGGCACACATACCATCTCTATGGTGACATAGAGAAGTATCATAACTCATCATAGAACTTAATTTCACCTGAAACTGCAGAAGTTTAAAATTACCGTCTCCCATAGTTCCTTCACTGATTAAAATGCTGATACCAGATCTTACATTTATAGCAGGAAGCATGACAAAAATCCATCTGCCCATGCCTCATGAGTTCTCCGCACCCCTGAATTTCACTGCGACAGCATCGACCTAACCAAACGCCAGGAAGCAAGGAGACACCAGAAGATGACCTATTCCAAACTATTATGCGAACCGCCCTTTACTTGGAAGTACAGAAGGAACTGCACAAATACTTGAGGAGCATCACGAGAGAGAGTCCTTTAACTTAAGGACAGCGGCTAGCTAGTATCGCCGTGATAAAATTAGCTCCCTGAGCAAAACTTTCAGACTGCTCGCACACTTTCGATTTTAAATGTCTGTGGCTCAATCTGGCTCCGTCGGAAAAGGTCAACTTTAACCATTAACATCAGGATCCTTCCCGGCCTCCAGCCTCCTGCCCATCACGGGGGTCAAAGGCGGCGAGCACGGCACTTTGCATCCGAGCAACCAACCGCTGCTTTTTTTTTGCTTCCCATCCCTTTTGCCCCCCTACAAAAGCTCACC
>VZZY01013332.1:0-22781 GCA_013400335.1 Eurystomus gularis | reverse complement strand
CGGGACGCGGCGCGACACCCCCCACCCCTCACCCCCGGATCGGGTGGGCCCGGCCGGTGGGGCCGCTCCCTGCCCCGGCGCCGAGCCCGGAGAGCTGCCCCGGGAGCACCGGCGTTACAGGCGGGCTCTTCTGTGCCTTGCAGGGGCGGCCGTCCGACGGGGAGGAAGCGCTTGAGCCGAGCCCGCGGGCCGGGGAGCAGCGAACATGGACATCTCGCAGCTTCCCGGTGCACGTAGTTTCATTTGTCAGTAAGTAATTCCGCTCGGCAGGCTTTTGGGAATAACTCTTTTAAAGTCGTATTGTCACCTTTAACTGCAGAGTTTTGTCACGTGCCTGTTTTGTGCTGGCTTAAAAGAATGTCGTGTTTATGCACCTTTCCCTGCAGGGATCTGGGGCTTCTGTTGATCCTGATGGAAGTCGTGCTGTCAGCCGTCAAAGTGGATGCTGTAAGTAAAATGCCTTATGACTTCTACTGAGGAGAAGGGGGGAGGAAAAAGCAGTTTCCTTGGTACCAGAAAGAGAGGAACTGGCATTTTCCTTCGCCAGATGGCTTATCTATCATCCCGTTTAAAAGAAACAACCAACAAATCATCTCTGCAAGCCTTACAGATGACTGCCTTCAACAAAACGATGTTTGGCAGAGAAGCGTAAGGCTTCCGTGTCAGGTTCTTTGAAGTATTCCACTGTTACTTTTGCTCTGGCTGGGTAATTTGTTATAGCAATAGCAAAGCAAGCCACACAGCTTCTTCATTTTTGTAAGAAAAGCAGGAAAAAATGCAGTGCTTTTGATACCAGAGAGCACTTTGGAGAAGTTAACCTGCAGATGAATAAGTACAGACCTCATCTGAGGACTGACAATTTGAAGCTATGGCTTATCTTTACAAATCAGAGGCATGTTTATAAAGAAACTCCCATTTCATTTAAATTATTAATCCTAAAATAGGTGTGTTAGATGCTATGTAGATGGTCATGACTGTCCTCTTGAGGTGCAGATATAAACAGAAGTTGCTAAACTGGGTCATTGTCACGAGGATGTGAAAGAAGTGATAGGCAATGTATATGGGAGTGCAACATTTGCATGCTAACAAAGCCTGGAGAATTTAATTGAAGTATCATAAGTAATGCAAGTAGCCTTTGGATCAGGCCTAAATACAGCAAACTGAAAGGTTGCTGAGACTTGGATTATGGCTACATTTGTCATCCACCAAGTGTGCATAAGCCTCTGTGGTCATGTAGGATCTTGATTACATTTTTTTCAAAGCTTTCCTACATACACTTTAATCCTACTGCCTGGAACTTTCACCCCTTTTTTATGACTTTGCACTCCTTGTAGATATCTGATGTGGTTACATCTTTGTGGTGAGATAGCATAGTCTATTCAGTAATGGGAAATACTAGGGCTTTTGCAGCAGGTGTTGTGACATAATTCTGCAGTCAAGCGGCAGCTGGCACTTAGCCCTTGCACATCGGTCTGTGTGGCTGGTTGGACTCTCCCCATTGTGGCTGAGTGAGAGGTGGCAGGCTGGGGACCCACAGCCCCAGGCGAAAGGGACGTGAGCAAGGACCTTGAGTGTCACGTGCTACTTTTCTTTGCTATGCTTTGATAGAAATGTCATTCTTCTGGGTAGCTCAAAACAGATTATAATATTGCCACGCGCTTTTGAAACCAAAGCAAGCTGGTGATAATGCTACTGTTTTAGGCCCAGTAATGAAATCACTGGGATCAGTTGACATAAAAAGAAAGCATTTGTGGTGTGACTCTTCTCTGTATGAAGCTGGGCTGTAGCATGCATAGCGTGATACCTGAGCTTTAGCTATAGCGTGGGCTAATTCATTCTACTTCATGTTCTTGCTTGTAGACTGCAGGCTGTGGTGGTAGTATAGAGGTATACCTAAGAGGTGTTCAAGCTCCCTCAGTTAGTGCATGGAGTCTGGTCATGGCTGCTTGCATCTCCACATGCTGGTTTTCCCAGAGTGTCTTGGAGTAGTAAATTGACCTGCTTGGAGGTCTGGTTTCCCCAGTTTAACAGTTCCTAAGGTAGTGGCTGTGTAGGAGGTGAAACATCCAAGTGAATGTGAGTGAGGAAGTTTGGCCACATTGCCATGAAAAATTAGGGGTGCATTGCCACCAAAATACCTATCAAATTTTCCATGCATTGGCCACTCCCTTCCCTTGGCCAGCATAGGTCTTTCTGTAGTCATGTGGTGAACTGAATTGGAAAATTACTTGTTTAAACTAATCAATACCCCAAAAGAGAAGAGGGGTGAGAGCTAACTTTAGCCTGGATCAGATCACCGCTTGTATTCATAGAAACTTGGGCTGGCATGGGACTGGGAGCAGGCAGCTGGGAGTGGGAGGAGGGGTGGGCTTTCTCCTTGCAGTGACAGCTCTGGTGGTGTGTGTTTGCAAAGTGACAAAGTAGGTGTGCGTGGGAAGCAGCAGCACCTGAGTAATTGCGGGTGGACTGATGGCAGTTGTATTCTTTATATTCTAATCCTGTTTGTCATATTGAATCTTCTGTTATTTGTTACACAGATTAATGTGTGAAAGTTATTAAGTGTTTTATTATCTTGGATTAAAAAACCTCCTATGAATTATTAAAGTCTGTGGGACCAGATCTTAAAACTCCTGGTTCTGCCTGTAATGACACGAGCAGAGCTGCTGAGTTTGACAGCCATGTGCTGGAGGTATGTGCTGTTGAATGAGTGAAATTGCACACAGGAAGAAACTGGAATGAGATGAAGGAGAGAGCCAGGAAGGAGGGAGAGAGAAAGAGGGGAACTTGGAGCATTTGACTGGATGTCTTGCCTGGCAGGTTGCTGCTAGCTGTTAGGGAGATGGATGTTTCTCAGCAGAGAAAGGAAGGAGAGGAAGAAAAAGAAGAGGGTGTTTAGGATATCTGAGGACTGGGGAAGAAGAAATGGCAAGAGGAGAGGATGCCAGTTGCAGGCTTGAAGAGAACTAAGGAAGAGGAGTCCCTGAATGGAAATAGAGGGAGAGACAGCCAAATGGAGTGGATAAGGCCCCAGTTATCTTTAGCACTTTTTGGCATGCACTGTCTGGTGATGGTAAAGGCCTCAAATAACTTTGGAACTACTCTCAATTGTGGATTTAAGGTTTCATGTGGCTTAAGTAAAATTAAGTTGTGTTATCTACCCAAAGTTTAGCCAACTTTGCAAATTTCTTCTCCCCCTTTCTGTCACTGTAAATATATTGCATCCAAAATATAATTCTTGAGGTTTTTTTTTTCTTTTCAGAGAGAATATATCTTCTGCTAATGCTGATTTTTTTTCTCTCCCAAAGCATGCTTTTTCCTAAGTAGCTTGATAGCATTTAATTACTTTATCGGTGCCTCCTTAGTATGTTTTTTAAACTGCCCCTAATGAAAATTACTTTTTTTTTTTCCAAACCATATTTCAGTGGGAGCAATGGAATCCCAGAAAAAAAGGGAATGATTGTCAGATAAAAGAAGGAAAATTGAGAGAGAATAATTTAGAACATTTTCAAAAATAACTACAAGTAACAGATCACAACTGGCATTTAAAAGGCGAACATATATAGATACAGAGATTTATAGAGGAAGAAAATAGAGTTGAAGTAGTGCATGAGATATAATTCTCTTGGCTTCTGTGACACTGTAAGAAGATGTATTAGGGAGAATGGCATCAAAGGTGGAGAAGCAACAATCCTTAAAAAGAGGGGATAAAACCAACAGTATTACGTACTTCTTTCTATTGACTCTGTAGCGAAATTAGAGTGCTGACATGGATGCCTAAGTTACTGCTCTAAGTTAAAATGTGTCAATGCCCTGTGGCTGTCTTACATCCAGGTTTTCCCAGATGTGTCCTGTTTTATTACATCTGGAAACTTTTGTCTGGTTGAAACAGGAGGACTTTTTATGTTAACCCAGGATTTCCAGGCTGAAAGAAGCCGGGCTGGAGTAATCACTTGGCCCATCTTGCTGGGTCTGTCCACTGTAAATGTATGCACCAGGATCACAATGCAGAAGATGTAATAGCGCGTGTCTACTGGCCAGGCGATCTAGGAAGGAGTCGTCAATCTGATTTATTGATTTCTCCTGCCACATTACTTAGCAAATGTAAAGTGAATCCATTTCCCTCTGGAAATCCCAGACTTCCTATCCGTGCACTGCTTCAGAAATAACTCTGCCTAGGAGATGCCTCAAAAAGAAACATCACAGTCGTATTTTAGGACGACTTCACTTGAGGCATTTCCACACTGGGAGACATGGCTTATTTACATCTGTTTAAATAAGTATACAGTTTGGCTCGTCTCTTGAGTAAGAGTGGTGTTCCTTAAGAAAATCGGACAGAATAATGATAGTTGAACAGAATAACAGAATACATACTGTTGCAAGAAAACAGCATTTTGAAGAGCCTCCTGGCATATCTGATCACTTCATTCAAAATTTCTTTGAACCCTGACAGAATTATTGGATAGTTCAGAGAGGACTCTTTCTACGGTCAAAGAGCTGTGAAGAAGGAGCAGCTCCGTTAAAGAAGTGTGAGAAGTCTTGAGCGAAGGAGGTGACATCCAGGCAGCTGGTACATAACACAAAACCTCTCACTTTCACCAGTACCAACAGCCATGCCTTGATCTGGCGGTGATGTTTCCATGAGGAAGGTCACAGTGTGCATCATGCTGTAGATGGGCAGCAGGATAGCTATCCAAATGTTTTTTGTTTTATCAGAGCCAGGATGTCACCTGTCAGCATGATGTCAGTATGATGTTGGGCAAACACACTCACTGGAAGTATTGCATACCTGGAAATGTAGGCATGGCCCATAGTATTAAATTCCTTATTTCTGGTCCTTTCTCATATGCTGTCCCTTTCACTCATCAGTAAGTTTCCTTAAATGTCTCTTTCCCTTGTTATTCCTCAAATTCTTCCCTGAAATTCCTTTTAGCTGCCATGCCTATGAAACCAATACTCATCCTAATTTCTTATTAATTAATCATTCTTCCTAGGAAGATTTCTTTAAGAGCCATTTATGCTATGTCTGTGTGGCTTAAATTAGAGAGGCTATTCTTTTATATAGTCTTCCTAGGAAGATTTCTTTAAGAGCCATTTATGCTATGTCTGTGTGGCTTAAATTAGAGAGGCTATTCTTTTATATAGTCATATCCTAACACTGATTCAAGTTATTTATTCAAAGACTAAAGACAGGTTATGTTAAAAGTAATATATTGTGTCTCCCTGGAATTAGTGATGAAGAGGAGGAGGTTGTTGCGCATGTCTGTGTTCTTTAATCTCTCAGTGCAAAGCCACACTTAGATTCTTTACTCGCTTTTTCTTATAAGTAGATCAGAAGCATGCTCAATGAATGTTTGCAGTAATATATTTGGAGTAATTCTGGGTTTTAGAGTTATTAAATAGCACATAATGTAGTCATGCTGCATTTGGTAGGAGAAAAGACCGAGTTCTGTCAGCTTCTCATATTTCTCAGAGATTAAAATGTTGATACTGAGAGACAAGAACCCTGACAAGGTAAATTATCATGTAATAAAATGATCTTGTTATTTTTGTCACCTTACTCTCAAAGTAACTAAAGCAGTTTCAGAAATTCAGTATTGCTTTTCCTTGAGCTTTTAAAGTAGCACATCTGGGTTTTATTGTGTAGTAATTGCACCACAGGAAGTCTTTTTGCATTATGGTAGTAAACCTACTATGTATTTTTTAAATTTTGTGGAAAAAATGATTTATAAGTCCAAGGAGATTTGCCTTACCCAAAATATAAAACTGCATTATGGCTTACTCAGTTATACTATTTTGTTACAAATATTTTAATTCAGTAGTTCAGAGCGCACACAGTTTGTATAAATGGATCTTTTTTTTTCTTTTTGCAGTAATGAATTTCTTGTTTGAGACCAGACTATTCTTTATTAGTTCTTTGCTTTTGTTCTTCCAAGCCAAGAATTGGTCAAGGAGTGGAGCATTCTTCGTCTTGTGTTATACCGATCCAAGATCTTGGAAGAGTTTAAAGTTAATTTAGTAGCTTACAGTTACAATGTCTTTGCTTGCCAAAGAAGGCAGCTTATCTTTTGTAACCCCTTCTTGTTTAGGAAACTAATGCCTTGTGCTATTCACAGTGCCTTGTTTGCTCCTAAAGAACAAAAAGCAAAGTGAAATTTGCAATATTTCCTGATGTTTGTTAACAGTTATTTTCTTTAAAATGGCAGCAGCTAGTTGACAGCAGCAATTGACTCCGCTCACAGCAAAAGTATGCAGTTTTTATCATGCCAAAATTTCTGAGTGACTAAGGACCGACGTTGTTGATTTTCACGTGCCCTTTTTTGTCCATTTGGAAGCTGAAGGTGCTGGTGTGAATCTTGGCCTTGCAAGGGTAGCTCCTTATTTTCAGACCCTAGAAATGATGTGCAGCAAGGGAAGAGCTCATGCAGAGAAGCTAATGAGCAAAGTTGCATTCCCGTGAGTACCTAGTTCAGCTGAGTCATGGTTTTGCAGCACAGTTTCCCTTCTTCAATAGTTAGTGGTGTTTCACGAGGATACTGAATTTTCTGAACACGTTTCAGTTTGTACATCCTGGGAATGACGGGAGATGTGGACATGGTCAGTATGATGTTGGGCAAGAGATTACATGGTAATACAGGTAATTCCTGCTCCTGGGAGACAGGAGAAGGAGGCTGGCATGGGGAGGTGGGCAGGGCCCTCACCTTCCTGGCACATCTCTACAGCACCCAGCAGGTCCAGGGATGGTCATCATGGTCAGATACAACCTTAGAGGGCTGGGAAAGACTGAGGCCAGGCTGGGACACTGGCCCACAGGTGGAGGTCAGGGGGCCCCATGGCCAGGTGCAGGCATGGCTGACCCCAAGCCACTGGCCAGCTGAGGGGGAAGCCCCACTTCTCACGGCCTTTTTCCCACACGGCTCGTCTCACACCCCTCTGTGAGGGAGGCTGCACAGCTGCACCAGGAGCTGGCCCAGTGCCTAGGTGACCGGCCCGGGGCTCCCCTGGGGTGGGATGGGGGAGCAGGGCCCGCGGAGGTGCTGCCAGCAGCGGAGGCGGCCGGCAGGCCCCGGTGCAGCCCCGCTGGCCAGGGGAGGCCGGCGGGCAGGAAACGTGTGTGCTGGAAAAGCTGACTTGCACATTTAGACTTCAGTGGGAAGTCAGGGAAATTAGGGTGTTTTAGGAGGGACAGGATGGAATTTCAAAATTGACCAGAGCTTTCCATATGGATTGAAAGGGCGGCGTTATTTGGCTTTTTTTCTCCTGACAGACATTCCTCAAAAAAGGACTTTTTGTCAAGTAAAAAGAAGCGTTTCAACATAAATTTACCCATTGGTTCTATTTTTATTTTAGACATGCGAGATCAGAAGAACATTTAGATCGCATCAGTCACCAAGGATGTGCACTTACTGGGATATTTCAGGTGTCCCATTTATTCATAAATGATCCAACCTTTATTTTGAAGTAGATTTCTGAAGTATGGAAAGATCATTCAGATAAATAGGGCTTGGCTTATTTTTGGCAGGTCTTAGCTGCAGATCATGCCCACACCTCCTCTCACCATTGGTTGATGGAGCCAAGTAAAAAATTCTTTATCCCAGCTATACTTTATATTTATATACTAGGCTTTTAAAGGTTCTTTGCTGGTCAAAATTACCCTCCAATTCTATAATCAGGCTGTATGCAAAAAAGAGATGTCAGGCAAAGTGGGTCCATATTCTGGATACAGCACGAGCCTGGTCTGCAAATGGGGGTTTTGGTTTGGGGCTTTTTTCTTCTTTTTGTTTGTGCCATTAGAAAACAACTAACTGCCTCAGGTTTAAGCCTTGTCTCAAAGTGCAGCTCTGAGCTCATGAGTGTTTACATCTGACGTGGCTCCTGAAGCATTCATACCGACTGTCGGTGGCTCCTGGAGCATTCATACCATCCCTCGGTGGCTCCTGGAGCTTGCACACTGCCCATTGGTGGCTCCTGGAGCTTGCGTACCAGCCAGTGGTGCCCAGACCAGCAGGCAGAGTGGCGTGGCAGCCCTTCTGCCCATCCTCAGGCGGCTGCACCTCCTGGCTCGGCTAGAAGCTGACCACCTCGCTGCATGCCCCAACCTCTTGCAGAAACACAGGCTTGGAAACAAACCTGCTCTTCATCAGGGCTAAAAAAGAAAAATAAAAAAGAACAACAAAAAGCATCTATAGAAATCGGCGATTCTGTTGTCAGGCCCTGCCCACACTTGCTGTGCCTTGCACACTCATTTCTTAAGGTAGGGGCAGGAAACCGGGAAAGTTTAGCAGGCTTTCCCCATCACGCTCTTGTGTGCCTCTCTCTCAGCACAGCGTTGGCTCCTACTGCTCTGCCTGCGCAATCCCTGGGCATGCTGCAAACAGATGAGGAAAGGCATTTTTACATTTGAGCTGCAGCCTCGCTGACCCCATGTAATTGATGTTCAGCCACCTGGTCCGGGTTTCACAGCATCCCGAGCACATGTGCAGAGACCCCCAGGGAGCGACTCCAGGAGGAGAACGGAGCTGGTTACCAGGGCTGCCGGCGTGTCCCGGGCTGAGCCACAGCAAAGGGGAGTGGGCAGAAAGGAATGCCGCTCCCGCGTAGGGCTGGGAATAGCCACTGGGGCCGTGGAGCATGGGAAGCCTGCATATCTCCCCAAGCCAGCAGCCAGAGAAACAGACTGCTGGAAATGGCCCAAATGTCTCTGCGTGACACTTGGAAAACATTGAGTGATGCTGGCTGGAAGGAGGAATTGAACTGGGAAATTTGAGCATTACCCTTATGGTGTGGGGCTGAAGCTGGGTTTTCCCCAGGAGCTTTGCAGGTAGGAGGTGAGAGTGGGTGCAAAGGAGTAGGCATAAAATTGCCCAAATCTTCTATCCTCGATAGGTGCCCATGAGGTAATCCCATCTGTTATCTCTTAACTCACTAAAGCCCATGGGCTGCTTCCTCTGGCTATGCCCCTTTCAGTAAACCACAGAGTCCCAGGTGTATTCTCTGACCTTGTGGTCAATTGGCACAGTCTGTCCATGTCCATAACAATAATTAGCCTTGGTAATTAGCCTCCTTAGTTTCCAAAACAGGGTGGCCCCTTAGAGACTGCCTGTGGTCCATACGTTATGCTGACTCTTGTACCATGCCCAAAAATGTTTTTGCTGAAGCAAAGCAAGCAAAAGCTTCCTAGCCCAAGCAACAGGCATGCGTGGGACCTTTCTAACAGTGAAACAGTACAGATCATCAAGCTGCAGGGCACGGGGCTACTTAGTACATTAATGTAGACTTGGAGCATATGTCCCTCAGACTGTGACATTAATTGGCTAGAAATCAGGGCCCGTGCTCATTTCTCACATGCATCAGTGTATTGGGTTTTTTTAACCTGCGTAGGGATGAAATAGAACTGAGCTGTTTTACAGTAAGGTGGAGAAAATGTCAGCGTTCTGAATCCTTGTGGCTTGCTTTGCAATGATATTGCTTTGTCACCTATTTGAATAGGAAATTTATGCCAAGAAAACTCAAAACATCTCCTTATAGTTTTCTTTTAAGCTTTATGTGATGTTTCATGTCATTATCGTGCCTTATTTGTTGATAATCTACATCATGTAAGCAAAATAACAAACAAAAATAAGCATGTAAATAGATGTAAATGGCAGCAGGTCACAAACCAAATTGCAAAAGCTGAGACATCAAAAAAACCTACTCACTAGTCATCTTTGTTGTACCTAAGTGTTAGGAAAAACAGTCCTTCCCAAGGAAAGGACAGTGACTACAGTATGTAGTACTTGGCTACATGCTTGTTTTCTGGTGTCTTTTGCTGTGATCCCCAAATGCCCTTTGATCTGTTCTTGGAGAGTATGAACACTGCAGAGTATCCCCTTCAAATGACTCCCTCTCCCAAGAGATCTACATGGAGTGGTCAGATGAGTGGAATGACAAAAATGTGCTCTTTTACCATCTGGTTTTAGAATAAAGTCCAGGATGGGTGAGTTCTAGAAGGCAGGGAGTTTTAGTTCTCCTCATTTGCTGTGAACTGAGGTCTATCAGTTGTCAGTCATGCAGTGTCAGCTTCCAGCCCAGATCTTTTTCTTACTTTTTCAGTCCTTCCCTATGGCAACAGTTTTCATTCGTTTGGCAGATCACAGCCTTTCTCCCTTATCTATGAAGCTATTAATATTGCTTAAAAAAAGAGAAGTCTTCTATAAAATAGTTTGTTTAGCTTTTGCCCCAGTCACAGGGAATAAGGAGAGGACTTCTTGGGACTCCATCTCTCTAGTGAGCCAAGGACTAAGAGGATCAGTACCCATTTCCAATGAGTAAAGGCATTTAATTAGTCTCATAGGATGTGAAGTATGGTACTATTTCCACACATCAAACTATCTATTACTGAATCCCTTCCAAAGGATTATTATTTCAATAAATGTATACAGCCAATGAACTGGGGAACAATCTGAAAAAAAATCAGATTTCTCTTTATTATTGATTCCCATTTATGCCATCAAATTAAGATCCAAATGTCTCACACCATCTGCCCAATGCATGCTCTGACCAATACTGATCTGATTATTTTCCTGTGTAAGAGGAGAAATGTTAAACTGTCTTTGTTGTTACTTGTTCATAATAATCCTGTTTGTGCCTTCAAGGAGATAAGATAGCAGCCATTCTTGATAAGGTATGTTCTATAGTCTAAGATGTTAGAGAGCTTAAAGAAAATGTTACCTCTGCCTTCACAACTCTAATCTCTTGCTTGAGGTTTGTATTGTCCCTTAGGGATACAGTACTACATAGAGTCACCATTAAGTGGATGGGTGATTAGTAAGGTAGCTTGAGGCTGCATCATAAATCACTTTGAAGATTGGGACTGTAGTCTTGAATTTGTCCGAGACAGGAATCCCTGCGAGCCCTACAGCAACACACTTGCATGATCCTGCGCTGCTCAATAGGTATGCAGGGCTTTGTGCTTTCAACCAACTGGTCTGTTGTTGGTTTTTTTTTTTTCCCAAGGAAAAACACACAATGGTTACTATGACCAAATCACAGGCAGTCAGAAACATTGTACTGGCACGTTGGGAGCTCTCTGAGTATAGAATCCAATTTCCATGAGGTGGACTCCAGGCTAGTCAGCTGCTTCATTGGAAATACACCATCTCAAATTAGTGATGATGTAATTTTTACTACTTCTTCAAGGTATTTCATTTTCATTTAATGTGATTTCCCTGTTAGTCATGTATCATTCACTGTCTTCCATACAGCCAGCAACATGTGAACAAGGAGAGAGAAACTGAAGTATAGCCATCATTCGTTATGAATGAGAGGTAGACTGGGATCCACCCGAGCCATGTACTCTTAGCCAATTTTTCATTAGGTTTTTAATAAAATGTTCCATTAAGACAAGCACATATCACTTCATAGAATGGCATAATAGATTCGGGGAGGTTAAGGCCTGTCCTTCTCAGGAGTTAAAGGGATGTGAAAATGCACATGCCAAGTAGTTTCCCTACTTAACCTGCAGACATAGTTTTTAGAGAGATGACAGTGCTGCATGCAGACAGTGGGCAACCCCATGGCAATCCATTTGTCTATGCAGAAATGTTAACTCCCCAAATACATTTTTGCACATACAGAAGGAACAGGATTTTTCTATTTAAAGAGGAACAGGGACTGTCCTACAACTGTTCAGCTCTCATCTCAAGATTCCTCACTGTAGCTTTTCTGTAAACATAAATTTCCTTTTTTCTTTGAGGAAAGTCCTATTCCTCAGTAGCAGAGAAGCCAGGCCTGGAATCTTTCCGTTGTCTTTTGTGGCCTAATTGTCCTGAAGTTGTTTCAGAAATTCTGAGATCTCAGAATTTCTACTGTATCTTCCTACTTCCAAGTTTGCCTAGTGTCAAAAAGGAGCACTGTTTTCCTATGAAAGGACGTGGGAAAATGGTGAATTAAAAGTGCAAGATTGTTGTTTGTTTTTTTTCTTTCTTTTTTGGTTGAAAGACCAACTCAGTTTTGCCATAGCTTGAAGAAATTTCCTTTTTTTTCTGGGACTTCAGAACCCAATGTAATTTTAGATAGTCTGGTTAGCCTTTGCAGAGAGTCTGGTTAGTAATGTCAGCTGTCCCTTGTGTCTTTCAAATGAGCAATGTACACAAAGACTGTGTTCCAGAGCACAAGCAGGAAAGACTTCCGACCTTTTGATCTGATGATCTGTTCCCAAAATCTCTGCATGTCCAAAAGCAGCAAGATAAACACCAGAAAACTTAAGAGACCTGAGGAAAGGGGAAGCTCCAACATTTCACAAGCAGAAGTGAAGAGCAGCTCCCTAAGGGGTCCAGCTGCAGGACAGAGCTCACGACCAAGCCTGTGTGAGACCAGAAATGCTGGCCACTGTAGACCCATGCAGCTCTCCTCCTTCAAGCATGAGCATCAAACTGTCCAGCAGCAGAGCCACTCAGGCTGTCTTAAAACAGAAGCCCAACATCAGAGCTGTAGTTGACGAACTAGCGAGCATGAGCAGGTCAGGACTCACTGCCTGTCCATCCCTGTGGTGTTGGTCTTCCTGCAGGCATGGCACAGCTGAGCCATGCCCCAATCTACATGGTGCAGAAGGCAGGTATTGCCTGGCCACGCATAGTAGAGAGCGTGAGTACGTTCTCCCTGGTAGCATATAAGCAGACTACTAACCATTTTCTCCTCCTCAGCATTCAGTGCACACATCTGTACTGCAGTTGCATTACATTATCTGTAATACCTCTCAACTCTGAAAACAACAGGGGAAGAAATGTTACATTCTTCCACATTCACAGTAGCATGCTATTGCCTGCTGATTTCCATCACTACAGGTTACTGAGCTGGCTGCCTTGCCAAGATAAAAGTTTCTTTCAGTAAGCCTTGTATTTCTGCAGCTGTAACTTTCCTAATGAATTCCTCTAGCAGGTTTTACAAATAGACTGCAACCCACGCTATTCAGGCCAGATACAGGACCCAGGGTGGGTCATTTGAAACTCTCTTTTTGAGTCTCTGTGCTGGGTATTGCTACATACTGCATTAGATGTGCCCCACAAGGTCACATGTTTCCAAAGAGTATATTCGGTATGCTTTGTGAAGACTTAGCGATGTGAGATCTTGGTATATTATCACATGGATTCTGTCTAATTATTAAGGACATGTGACCAGTTGCTTTGAGTCTAAATAACTAAGGCTGAAGAACACAATACTTTCTTGGCTTATCTGTTTTGTAATGATTAACTGCAGTGTTACGAGAGCAATTTTGTGCTACCAGCTTTTAAGCAGAACAGCATGTTGTCTTCAGCAGAAAATCTAATTTAAGTTGGTGCTATCAAATGGTCTAATCTTTTCAGCCAGTTTTCTGAGGTTGCAGCATATTTGTACAAAACTCCTTTAAATCAATGGATGTGAGCACACTTTGGATCAGGCCATAAACGTTTGAACTTTTCTGTTGGTTGCTGGGAGATGCAACAGAACACGATAGGATTGGCTGAATTTAATGTTCAGGGTAACAATTAATAGAAACGCTGCCTGTGTGTGCTGACAGTGGGGTTTCATGTTAATCGTTACTGAAGTTCTGCTTTCCAAGCCTCCCTCAGGTAATAATGAGTGAGTTAACATTACATACATCTTTTGGCTTTCCTGGTTTTGTAGTTGTATGTCATATCTCTCTGTCTGAGCTGAGAAATGTTTTACTGTAAGGTTCAAATTTTAATTTCTAGGAACCGAAAGTTCAGAATAGGGTCCTAGAAGAGTGGGAGTATGTCCCCAAACTGGTCACTTAAATTTGTTATCAAACAGTGAAGTTATGTCTGGCATTTGACTTAAATAATGATCATGTGAGCAGCCAGCTGGGAATTTTAATCATTTCAGTCCTATGACACTCCACCTCTTTACAATTGCTTATGTAAGAGTTACAGCACTAAACTGTTAAGTCTTTTCTCTCTCATGCAGTTCTTGCCTATCATCAGTTGAAAGTACAGACTCAGTTCAATAGAGCACGCTTTATTCCTGTGGTGTACTGGTATGAAGAAAAACATGGAATGTGTAAAGCAAGACTAATACTTACAACGTAGGCTGTGAGAATTTACTGAATTTAATTCATGTTTGAAGTATAGTGCAGATTTTAGATAAACATCTCATCTAGTCTAAGAGTCTATCACAGCACTTGCTAAGTTGTTCCAGTAGGTGATTACTCTTAGAATAAACAAACACAGGTATTGGACCACATTCATCAAGCTTTAAAATCTGCCTCTGAGCTTTTGTTTTACCTTTGCAAAGTAGATGAAAAGAGCTCGGCACTACTAGTTTCATTATGTAGGTATCTGTATTTATATATTGTAGCATTTAATCCATTTGGGAGCATTACAAGGCCGAACGTGGAGCTGGGAGAATGGCACGTCCATGATGTCTGCCACCATTGCTGATGACAGTGGTGTTTGGTGAAACAATTGTTTTAAGCCCCTATTCTAATTTTCTTCTTATGAAGCTACATAGATTACCCTTCTGCAATTTGACACTAAATAAGCCCTTTTTCAAGTCTTTGACTATTCTCTATGGCTTTCCTCCAATTCCTCTTCCATTCATACTTAAAATTGTCCATCACAACTGGGCCAAGCATGTCATTAGTCTTAGCTAAGAAAATTGCATAACCTCATTACTTCTATTCAGTATACTCAGTTTATACGGCCAAATGTTGTATTATCTCTTTTCACTGAAGTGTGGTACTGGGACTTCATCTTGAACTGATGGATTATCAAGATCCTGTTATGCCTCTTGTCAGAGAATGAGATACTCCAGAAAAATTCCCTCATACTCTGTGTGCTCCAAGTTTATTTTTTATATGGATAAGAATTTACAATGGGCAATGCTAAAATATGTGTTCATTACTCTGATTTTAGCACTTAATCTGCATTGTACTTTTCTGTTGTGTGCCATCTTCATGACATCAGTTGAATTTGTCACTGAAAATGTTATATGTTCTTCTGTGTAACTTACACAACAGCTAAATAGCACTGAGTGAAGATTCAGTCATTATGGGATGTCACTAGAGCCTCACATTTCTTTAACTGAAATTTCATCTGACACTTAGCAAAGTATTTTAAACCCATTCAAGGTACATTGCATTGGTTTTATTGGATGGTAATTTCCTGCATAATTAATAATCAGAATGCCACACAGCATCAAGTCAAAGAGTGATGCAGTGAAACTGTTATCTTTGTTACTCCATGAGAACAGTTTAAACAATAGATTGTATCATAGTTCTTAGTTATTTTTTAATTGTATAAAACTGAAGTGAATATAAGAAATTGGAAAAGTACAGCAAATCAGAAAAATGAACCTAGTTTTTAAATCACAGCGAATTAAGGAAAAATAACCTTTCCTTTCTCATTTCTTGCTTATCTTCCTTAAAACCTATGGACCAGGTTGTCCTGTTGCTGATGCTGACCCCTAGCAATGGTTATCAAATTTTGCAGATGTAACTGAAAGGCAAATGTGGCCCTGTGTGTATGCTGGTATGCAGAGAGCATTGGAAGTGTTCTTGCCTTCAGGATAATTACAAAGTTGCTTCCTTTTTTGTCATCCACCCATGATGCCATCTAATTTTATGTTCCTTGGCTGCTAGCTTTTAGCCTCATTAACCTTACTTGATAGAGTGTTCCAACATTTATTATTCTCATGTGAAAAATGCTTCCTGACGGCTGGAATTTGTTTTTCTTTAATTTCTACCTTTGCCCTCTTGTCCTATTATGTGTACTAAGGCTGAAAATAGTAACTTGAGATTGGTGTGCCTACTCCTTCCAGTATAATGAATTCCATCCAGTTAATTCTCTTGCCCTTTATTTCTCTTAAGATAGTTGTGGTGATTTGAAATTATTTAACAAAGCATCCTACTTATTTTCACTTAGGTCCCTTGTGCTTTTACTTTTAATAATAAATTCTTCTGTGGGAGTAAATGAGGAGGTTCAGATATGTATCATTCATTAGTTCGCCTGTTTCCACAAATGTAGCATTACCTTGATGTTGCTAACTTCATTGTCTTGTCTGACATGTGAAATAGAGCCAAGAGGCTGTTACTATGGGCAGTATAACTTGACATACTATCATTTGAAAGGTTAACGTTTCATCAGTCAGTGCGATTTTACTCTACACAGTGGCAAAATCCTGAATCTTAAATCGAAATCCAGTTCAGCTAGCTGTGATGATCCTTGTCAAACTTGCAGTGGTAGGAACTATGAATTTAATCCCTGTTCACAAATGAGAGGGTTTTTTCCACCTTTTGGGGTCATACAGAGACTCCTGCGTACAGTCATTCTACACTGGTAGCACCAGACCTTTCCATCCAGCACAGGTCAGCACCCACCATAAAGGCAGGTGGCAGCTCCACGGGAACAGAGACAGGTATCTCTTTTTATTTTTGTTACATTTTCTTTATAGTTTTGGCATTATCAAAAGGTTGGATATCAGTCTGTTAAGAGCTACTAATACGAATTAAGGATTGGTCCGTAATGTAGCATCTTTTCTTTATATAGATGCGGATGGAGTGCATTTGTAGTCTGGGAAGCCTGCAATATATTCTTAAGGCTAATCAGAAAAGCTACCACACTATTTCAATTAACTTCTTAAAGATTATGTTAAGTTCTTTAAGTTAAGCTGGTCTAGAGCTTGGTGGGTTTTTCTCTTTTCTTTCTATTGTTTACTTTGTTGTTTCCTAATACTGGCTTCACAGGGTGAAGAGAGAAACTCAAACTGTGATACTTGATACCTAGGGAAAGAGGTCATCCCACTGAAGAAGAGAATTGCTTACAATTGTTTACAAGCCATTCTTTCCTGTCAGACTTTTTAATTAAGTTTATAAGGGATGACAATGGGAATTGGAGGAGGAGTTTGTATCTTACCTAATGGGTGTTTGTGATAAAGTAATGCAAAGAAACAATCATAGTGTATTTAGAAGTCCAGCCATTCTTGGACTGAAAAGATGAAATTACTGTTACCATTGACTGGCAAGTATTATGTTGTAAAGTCCATTCTCTGGATACAATTAGTTTGAGAGATGTTTCCTCTTTTGAGTTTACAGTTTTCAAAAACCAAGAGTTTCTTTGATGGTCTCTCCCTTACAAGAATATCATGCAACCAACTATTTGCTTCTTGGGAAATAGTTATTTTAGTATATATAGGAACTTATACAGCTGTGTCTGAACTCATGAAAAAGCACACAGTAAAGGCCGTTTTGGCTTTACTGACTATTTAAAACCTGTTCATAAGGGTCCACCTTTTGGCTGAGGTCCTACTTTCTGTATAGAGAAGGTACTTTCTGAAAGGTTATCTTGCTTGGGACAAAGTTAGTGCATTAATCAAGCTGTAAGTTTTCCCTGTCTGTACATGCTTGTGTGATATATGTCATTTATCCTACAGGGAAAATGATCCCTTCTGTGAATTTCTTTAATACCTCAGACAATTTAGTATCTTTCAAAGTCTCCTTTTAAGGAACATGGTTTTTTTCAGCCTATTAAAAATACCATGCAGATAGATAATTCCAAATCTCTTCTTTTCCAAGAACAACGGTAGGTTCCGCATTTGCAGGAAAGAAGTTTATACTAACAAAAAAAAACATTTACTGAGTCAAGCATTCCAGTGCTAGGTTCTCCTGGGAGGTGTCCCCAGAAACAGAAGGGAGCCTTCCCTCAAGTACTGTAAATTTCATGGTTAAGATGTAATAATAGGATCTCCTAGGAACTCCGTTATGGAAACTAATTCAACATTTACGACAGTAAAATTAAGCTTCTCAAATAAATTGAAATGTTATCAGGCATACTTTTCTAATCCATGCATTTCTTTTCATACTTCTGAATGTATGCCACAGACATCCATCACTCCTTTTGCTTTCTGCTAGTCCAGGAATTTCTCCACATCACCAGGAACAGGGAACAAAAGATGCTCTGCAGCTGCAAACCTTGTCACCTACTTGCTTTATGTAAATTGTTGACCTGATAAACTCATTAATACAAGGTTTTCCCCTGCATAATGGTCAAAGTACCACCAAGAGTAAATGTCCAGTGTGAGATGCTTCAAGGAAGTCAGGTTTTTAAAAGGCTTGGCTTCTCCTCACTCAGGGTTAGCCATGGAAAGACTCCCCAGTAGGTCTAGGCTGAGTGCTGGGGAGAAGGGATCCACTGGGCACAGCTGAGCCTGTTGCATGGTGGGTGTCTAGGAAGACACAACAGCTGGGCCTGGTTGACCTCTGGAGATTGTCTGTGTCTCTTCCTTGATTGCCTGGGCAGCAATGAGTGTCAAATGGGCCCTTCTGAGGTGCCTCGGCAGCGCACCTGATGTTCCAGGAATCCACAGCCACTTGTCATTTAGAAAACACTGATGGCTTGTGCATGCTATCATGGACTAAAGTCTTTACCTCCAAGCATTAAACCTCCAGGTGCTTTTATTTATTGCTGTGAGGCTTTCGTTTGTAATGAACCTGCAAGGTACAGCTTATGTGTGTTTCACTGCAATCACACGCCTGGAACGAGAAACATCTTCCACTTTCTCAAATGTATTTCTGGGGTGAGCTGCCCACTGAGGGAAGCTGCTGCTGGCTGCTAGCAGCTACCCGCATCTGCCACAGCCTCTCCAGAGGTGGCTTTGGTTCAGCCCTTGCTGGTGCCAGGGGACAGGGAGCTGGGGGTTCCCCGAAGAAAGAACGTGCTCCACACTCTGTGGTGATCCAGGGTCAAGTGGAGGAGGGAGCGTGCCTGCTGAAGTGAAGTACACTGTGCCACAGGTTTGCTACCTGGCTCAACACCCTGGTCCCCAGCCAGCAGGGAAGCAGGGAAGTGCCTCCGCACAAAGGGACACTTGGGAGGATAAGTACAGTGTGGTTCTTTTAATCATTTTCAAGCCTGAGTGCATCTCAACATGGTATTTTTTTTGCTAAAGAAAGATCAGGAGACAGGAAGATGAAAGAAAACTAGTTAAAAACACACTGAGAAAATGAATTATAAAAAAAGCAGCAACAGAAGGAATAACAGTGCTTTGTTTATTCTTTCCCTTTGAGCTTTGTGGACGTATAATAGATTTCCACTTCTTGATCCTACTTTCTTTTTCCTCCTGCTCTGCCCTCTGTCTTGCTTCATTTTTTTTCGGTGGCCATTAACACTGTGGGAACCTACCACCCACAGTGTCCATTCATTACCTCTCCAAAGACGCCCAAGAGCGCAGCCACCCCGCACAGGCTAACCTGGACTCAAAGGGCAGCACAATGTTGTAGCCTGAGGCCAGTTACTATTTGTATAGCAATGTGACATTGCAGGAAAAGAGTTCAGTCATGCTCAATTTTGCTTCTGGTATTGTAAAAGCAGCACATCAGTGGCTGAGTTGTGCCAATTGGATGGAACTAATTATATTAAATTGTTCCATAGGAACCTTTTAAAGAGTGTTGCATGTAGAAGAGCAAGCTTTTTTGACAAGAATTTGATTCATATGAGGCTTCGTGGAGCATTTATTTTAAGAGTTCAGGTCACCTTCCTCTGTGAGAAAGCAGAGAGAAGGAAATCTTAACAAAATTCCCTGTAGAGTTTCCTCCCAATTTCTTCCTCCAGGCATTTTCCTTCCTCATCCTGGAAGAAACAAGCTGCACAAGTAGCATGAAATATGCAAAGAGCCCAGTTCCTTCTCCCTCCCTCCCTTTCTGTGTCCCCTGTGACTGCCTTGAGTAGTTTAATTAAGAACTCCTCTGTAGGATAAATGCTTTCCATCTTAAAGGTCTGAAAACCATGGCCTTTCATTCTTAGTTTCCAGTTGGATGACAGGCAATTTATGTTTCCAGGTATTTCATTTTCCAGATACATAGCAAGTGCTCCTGAAGTCTGATACTGAAGACTGGTGAATATCTGATCAAGGCTTGTTATAGTTTGATGGTATATGAGGCAATACTCAAGCTTCCCTGAACTCGGTCCAGCTTGTTTTCCTCCATTTCAGATTATACAGAGACCACCAGAACACTCAGCTCAAGGCAAGCAGTTATCTTGTTTCATCACTAACGATGACAACTGAGTTCCTAGTGTCACAACACTGTTATTTATTTTCCCAGCTGGGGCTTCATCATGCTTTTAACTAGCTCTAGTTAAAAATATCTGCTAGACAAATTCCTCTGGAAAATTCCATATACAGCAAGCACAGAGATAAGAGATGTTTAAAGCTACTTTGCATACTTCCGCTTAAGAAGAAGCAGCAGTACAGAAGTTACTTTATGTGGCTTTTTTTACTGCAGTCAGAAGATTCAGAGTAGCAGTCAATTTATATATATACATTATTTTTTATGTGTTCCTTTAGATCTTGGGTTTCCTAACTCTTTCTGCAAGTCATCACATTTCCCTCTCCAACCCAGTCTTGCCATTACAACTACCACATCTTTATGGCAGTTAAATAGCATGAATATTCTAAATTATCTGCCGTATTGTTGTGACTTTCCCATACACAGGTCTCAGGAGTAGCATGAATGAGCATTTTCCTTTCATGGGCCAACATAAGTGAGAGGACTCCAGGTCCCTAATAGCAAAGCTCAACCTGCAGACAGGCTGGTTTGGCCTCTGCTTCATGACTTGGGCTGCATGAAGGAGCCAAATGTTTGTTACTGTTGCTTTTCAATTCTAATGGACATAGCTTCCATTTTGCTTATACCGCAATCTCCTGTGTGATTCCCAGACTATTTATTTTCTAGTACAGCCATATAGGCATAGTGTTTGAAAGTGGTAAATATGTGTTGGCTGGAGATGGTGGCTTCCAGCTCTGGTCACTTGAGTCACCGTCTGCATGTAGGCAAAATCAAAGTTACCCATTTCTGCTGCTCCCCTGTAGCATGGTCATACTGCAAAGAAGTCCATAGGATGTCTGCAGCTCCAGCTGAGGATGCTGGAGCTAGGGTGTTATGGGAGCGAGCATATGTAACAGGAGGATGAGAGAATTGTTTGCACAGGTTTGAATTTGTGAATTCGACTAATAGATACACCCACTTGTGAAGGCAAGAATTGTCGCCATCATTCAAGCAAGTCTGACACCCTCCCTGCGTGGTATTACTTTAACACTGGAGTTCAGTTTCTTTTAGTTCAGTAGCTCCTCTTCCTTGGTTTTTTTTCAACTGGATGTAACTCAGCTCCCTGTTCCTTAACTACAACTCTCTTTCCATCTACCTGCTGACAGTTAGGCGTACAAGAGAACAGGAAGGATGGAAGGAACCATTCTTCCCATTATTTAATTAGAAAACTGAGTCCTAGAAACCTTTCTGCAGTCTTTGTTTTCCTTCCTTCAGAATATGCTGCACTTACAGAGCAGATACTTAGATTTGCTGTTTTTGAGAAATGGAAGAAAATGATGTTATGTCCCTACATACCCCTTGTGTCTGCTTACATTTATCAAGTAAAGAATGACAAATATGCTAACTCATTTTGTCATAACAAGATAAGTGGTAATGGTGCCATTCTCTAGGCCAGGCAACCCACATTTATTTGATATTCAGCCATCCTCGAAAGTTGATCTTGCTGCCAGCTGTTCACCAAGGATCAGTCGCAAAGATAACAGAGGCTTGGAAGTTCTCAGCAGCATCTGCTCTTTTGCAAATGAGTAAGCAAGTGAATAATATTCCTGTTTTCTGCATTGCTAGCCAGGAACCTGCTCCACATGCTGCTTGTGTTACTTGTTTTCCTCACACAGTAGGTGTTGCTGTGTCCTAAGGAAAGTTATTTTCTCTTCTCTCCTTCCATTTTTGGGTGATGACATGGTATGGAATAGGAGGATTCAGTCCGTAAATGCCTGGCTACGAGACTGGTGCTACAGACAAGGCTTTGGGTTCTTTGATATTGGCTGGTTTTATAAGACACCAGACCTGTCAGTAATACACGGGAAAGGTTTATCTCACAGGGGCAAAAGGGTTCTGGGACAGGAATTAGCAGGGCTCATTCGGAGAGCTTTAAACTAGATTTGAAGGGGAATGGGGTTTTAGCTGGGCCTGCACCAGTANCTCTCAGAGGACCCTTCGGTGGTGGTGTCCTTGATGTTATGTGTCAGCTAAGCAAGTGGACCACCATGGAGGTTTTCTGTTCCAGTCCAAAAGTGCCCCTCTCTCCCTTATCCCCTTTCTCCTCCCCTTTGGGAAGGGAGAGGGGTTAATAGAGAGCGTCTGTCATTGGTCGAGTGGATGGTCCAGCCCTAAGCCCTGGCATCGTCTCTTAGACTTGGTTACGTGTCTATGTCCTTTTCAGGAACGACAGGCCAGCAAGGCGAGGTGGTGGAGTTGCTCTTTATGTGAGAGAGCAACTGGAATGGATTGAGTTCTGTCCAGGGGCAGATGAGGAGCGAGTTGAGAGTTTGTGGGTGTGGGTGTGGGCATAAGTGCCCAGGCTGGAATGGGCAATACTGTTGTGGGGGTCTATTACAGGCCACTGGATCAGGGTGAGGAAGTTGACAAGGCCACCTACAGGCAGCTAACAGCAGCCTCGCACTTACAGGCCGTGGTTGTCATGGGGGATTTTAACTACCCTGATATTTGCTGGAAGGCCTACTCAGCCAGCCATCCACAGCCCAGGAGGTTCCTCCAGTGCATTGATGATAACTTTCTGATGCAGATGGTGGATGAGCCAACTAGGAGAGGAGCGCTGCTCGATCCCATTCTCACTAACAAGGAGGGCTTGGTTGAAGCAGTGAAGGTTGAGGGCAGCCTTGGTAGCAGCGACCATGAGATGGTGGAGTTCAGGATCTCATGTGGCTGGTACAGAATACCATGCAGAATCACAACCCTGGCCTTC
>VZZY01013329.1:39054-52525 GCA_013400335.1 Eurystomus gularis | reverse complement strand
TAATATATATATGTATAACAGTTCTCATGCTGTGAACAGTTAAAAATCATTCTGCCTAATACATTGGTTCTTCAGCAGAACTTGCAACAATATCTTATGCATCAGGTTATTGAGGATCCAGCAGAAAAATTACACTACTGCATGGCTTAGTCTGCTTTTGGAAAGAGAGACCAGTAATTCTTCTCTAACACTGTGGTCACTGATATTGCTGAACAGGAGCCTCAGGCTTCTCAAACTTCTGGCTCTGTTTTTATTTGTAATTTTAAGCTTCAGAAAGCTAAGACTCATTGCATCTTAAGTAAATAGTGTAAAAGGTAACTTGATTGTGTATTGTTCATGAGAAGTATAAAGACAATGAGTTTTAATTTAAAAAAAAATTCTGAGTATGGAATATTGTCTGGCAGTTGACCTGTGAATTTAGTATGTACAAAAGGGTTTGCGCTGGCAGGCACAGCAGAGGAAAGGGAAACTAGAATAACAGAGACCTGATGTTACTCTTGATGTGTAGTGTCCAGAAGTGATAGCTGAAACATGGCTGAGGTGGTGTTGTACTGATTCAGCCATCATCATTTTTATGCTGCCATCAGTTGCCTGATCACACAGGCCAATGCTGATCTCAGCAACATCCCCTCGAAAGTCTTCTTTCAAACAGTCCTGCCATAGGTTCCTGTGGGCCAAGCACCTCCACTGCCCACTGTGGTGCCAGCATCACCTGCTGGACAAAACACAGAGATGGCTCCCTCAAGGGCCCTTCACCTGGAAAGACACCACCAAGAGAGCTCAGCAAGATGCAACCAGCCCCAACAGAAGTTCACACTCAATGTGAAGCTCCTTCAACTAAGTGGCTCCTGGTTGATATAATCCAGGCCTTGCCCACCACCCCAACCACAACCACCTGGGTGAGGGCAGAGACACAAGTGGGCCAGGTTCTGCCTCTGGAACATGAAGCTAATAGGAAGAACAGAACATTCTACTAGGTTGTGACTCATTCACAGGTCAACTCCAACTTGGGGCCCACAACCCAGGCCCCAGCATTTTATAAATTATAGAGATCTGGGCTATTATCCATTGTAGGCATTTTTGTGTGTTTACAAAAATGCTTACAATTTCCAGTGTTAGCAGTCAATTTCATTTCATCAGTTTGGTGAGTTTGGGGTTCTTCCTTTACTGTTAGTTTTTTGTAGGTGGTTAAAATGTAAAGTGCTTGCTTAGCAGATGTTTCTATCTAAAAAATGCAGACTTGAGCTTGGGTTATCTTTCTTGCAAGATAAGTAGCATCTGTTGTGGTTCATATGGCTTTAAGGTGTTGGGGGAAGTGTTGCAGAAGCAAGTTCTTGACTCATAGAATGATTTTCTGAATATAGTTTAGTGCCTTGATAGGGATGATGTTTGAGTTTGAGCCTCTGTGAGTTCTTGTATGGAGGGAAGGAAGAGAGGTGTGTGTTTTGTGTATGTGTATTTATTTTTTTGTCAGGGAGAACCTGGTGTTTTCGTGACTTGTCACTTGTTATAGCTGACCTCCTGCAACCTCCACTGTGTGTTCTGCAGCAGAGCAGCCCAGAGAGTGGAAATTTTAGAATAGCGAAAGGAAGGTGTCTGTATGTTATCAAAGTTTTAACTTGCAGGCTGAAAGCCCTCACAGAATCCCCACCACCTCCTCCAACATCAAGGGTCCCTCGAGTTGCGTCTTGGAGGAGGGGAGATGATGGGGCTCTTCAGTTACCACTTAAGGATGTAGTAGCTACAATTTTCCCACTTCATTTAGTATATGCCCTCTTCTTGTGATACAATGTTGCTGTTGCCAAGCACACAAATTGAAAGCCTGCTGTAGCTTCCGTGCTAAAGCTTTAGCTAAGGTGGGCTTATTCTCCATCCTGTTACAAGATCATGTTTGCCTGAAATTTGTTTGGTTTTTTTAAAAATAGAATTTTAAAATTTTCATATTTGTCCTGTTGTAGCCATCTTTTAGATGATTCCTCTGCCATTAACTGTTCCAGTTATACCTGTCCGACACTTTCAAATGCCTTTTCTCCACCTCATGTTTACTCTCAGGTTTCTGCTCGAATAGCCACATTGTTTACTATCACAGACCACTACTTTGCCTTGCCATCACCTTCCAAGTTCATAATAGTTTTATCTTAGTCCCACACACCCATTTTTCTTCATTCACTTAAGCATATAGTAGCATACTTGGTTTCCTTCTTGGCTGCTGTCCTACCTGTCGTAGCAACTTGGAAACCAAGTAGTGTTCTTCTCTGTTCCTCTGCTTTGCTTTACTTTCTCTGGAGAAAAATACAGGTATTCAGTGATTTGATCTTGCCAACATACATGCAGATTTTGCTGTTATGAAATTTTAAATAGTATTACTTGAATCCTGTGCATGACAGTCTTTGCTACTTAACTTGCAAAGATCAGGCTATTGTAGCAGTGTGGGAGAAGCTATAGTGAAGGTGCTTATGTCAGCAAGTATCTCCTCCCTCCCCAGACAAATTACTACAAGCATAAGCTGTACAAGCAAAACAGTAACGCTACACTCCTCCCAGTATTGTGTACGGAGAGGTTGTTATCAGCATAAATGTATTTGCTAGGACCAACATTTGTAGGAGCCCTACTGCTGATACTCTGGTGGAATGCAGCAGTATCATTCTGCAGTGATATCAGTGTGCTCTCAGTTGGAGCCTTGGACTTTGTTATGTCTGCAGATTTAATGAAGATGGCATGTTATTGTGCCTTGGCTTCTGCTCTTCCTTCATCGCTGTTTCTGATGTCTCATGCCTCTTGTAGTTCCCAGCAAATGTTTTGTTGAGTGGCAATGACAGTAATATTGATCTTAAGAGAAGCAGGATGTCTTTCTTGTAGGAAGTGGAAATGCTGGTCTGGCATTCTGATTTGTGAGCATTATGATGAGAAGCTCTCATGCTTAGTGTCCTGGGAGAACCTGTTTGAACCAGTGTTTATGTACTTTGCTTGAGATGCATAATGAGGCTGACAGCTAGGAGAGCATTTTTAGCTGCGGGAGCATTGAAATTGCTGTTGAAGTAGTTCTTAAAACTACTGACTTGCTAGTGATTGAGCCATTTTTCTACCCATTATGAAATAAATATGAACGGACCATGATAGCAGCATGGAATTTTCATAATTGTGCTCTTAATTCAGTCTGTGGAACAGAATCTGTAAGAGCTGTAGCAGTAGGATATAGCATAGTTTCCATTTCTTAAATAACTCCAGTTAAAATTTTAGGAAGGGAATTACAGGTCAAGGCAATGTATACCTGAATGCATGTAATTTATGTTTTCCAGGAGTGAGTGGTGGTGCATTTGTGTGAAGCTCATGCCATGCCTGTCTTGAAGTGGGCAAAGTCACCTTTCAGAGAGAAGTGACTGCTTCTGGGAGGTTCTGCATGGGAAGCCTACTTATGAGGGACTAGAGCCATCTTAAAGCAAGTAGTTGGAGAGGTTAGTGTGAAACTCAGGTGTTTGCTGTGCAGGCCAGTATTTTCTGGAAAGCTTGTTGCATGATTCCAGGCAGACGGAAGCCCAGAGGATCCAGATGTACCCTCCTACATCAGAACAGCACTTCCTAGTCAGGAATTTGAGTCTATTACAGAAAAACAGCTTGATTTTGATCAGCTGAAGTATAATGTCTGAATGTGCTCAGATCCCATAAACAGGAACAGTTTATTATGGATTTCTGTTTTAAGGATGTTCTCACCTGCAGTAACGTAAAGCAATTATGCTTAATTGGCATTATGATGCATGTCTTTAGTCATCTGAGAAGGGATCAAGATTTTGTTCTTCAAATTAGTGCACCTTGCATACATTTCTATTACATACGGTGTGTTCTAAAGATTGTTACAGAATAGGCAGTAAGGCTGCTGCATATTGTGCTGCTTAGCCCTAGGTTAAGGTATAGAGCTGATCTGTGTAAAATACTATGTCTACTGCACAGCTATGTACAATGGGTGTCAAGAGTAACTTGACAGCAATCAAGATCACTCATTATAGCAGTTAAATGTTTGAGATGTCTTAACTCGACATGAAGATGATTCTGAGTTTTAGCCACCTCATAAAGATGCTGCTTTCAGAATGAATAGCTAGTTCAAGCTTGTCTAAATACCTGAGCAAATGCTTGTTAAGCAGACATATTGTGTATATCTGAAAAGAAAATAGAAAAAAATTTAATGCCACTTGGAACACCAGTAGTGAATAAATGAAGTTATAATCACTGGAAATAAAAATAATGAAGTTAAAGCTGAGTGGTAATGATAAAATGGGTGGTAATCAGATTCCCTAGAAAATCAGAAATACTTTAGCTACTTTCCCTTCTGTGAAAAATTATCTTTCTGCCTAGTTTTAACTGGTAGTAAACCCCATGAATTTATTTGCTCTAACACTAAACACTAATAATGATGATTAATGTGAAGGAATAGATAAAACAAGAAAATAGAGAGAGGTGCAGATCTTCTCTTCCGTTGTCATGATGTGACAGCCTCCCATACAGAATAGCATAGAAAAATTGTAATGTTATTAAAAGAGCAGAGTTTCATACCTGGCTTAAAGTCTTTTAATTTTATATGAATCTCAAGCTCAAATGGGAAAGTGTGGAAACCAGGAATGATAGTAATTTAAGCAAAGCAACAGAGTGCTTCTGGTCTGCACCTGTGACAGTATTTGTCATGCAAAATAGCTCTTGTTCTGAGTCTGGATATTCTGAAAGGCTCTTGTAAGTGGCTGGACATTGGTCTACTATAATCTTTTGTTCCCTCCATTATTTAGGGGTGTGACTATAATCTTCTATTCCTTTCATTATTCAGGGGTGTGGTAATAGAATAACAGTGATTGCCTCAGCTGCAACAAAACCAAGAGGTTGAACAGAAGGTGATCATCGGCTAGAGATCCATATGCAGCTTTCAATGTGTAGGCTTTTAGCTGGCTTTGAGGTTTACGTGAAGCCTTACCTTGCAATTAAGCCTTGTAGCTCAGGATTTTCCATGCTTTTCACATGTAGGAAAGAAGCAGTTAGAGAGAAAAATGAGAATTCCGGGCCTATCTGCCTGTGTAGTCATTCTGCTAATTTTAAAATGGCAACTATAGAAAAAGCAGGTTTGACAACATCAATCTTAAGTAGCTTTCCTTGTCCGTAGTTGACCTAAAAGGCAGAATGAATAAAGGTACCTTACTGGAGGAGAAAGAATTGAAGCTCTGTGTGTGTGAACTCTGCTGTGCAAGCTACGAATGAGTTCTGGTGCATATTGATGTGATTAATATCTATTGTTACAGATGAGTCTGAAATGGCAAAATCAAATTTCATAGTCGGCCTAACTCATCTTCATCCTTTGTTTCTATGCCTATTTTTTCTGTTAAGCCTTCAATTTTACTAGGATCAAATAGTTCCCTTCATCAACCTTAAATGTTTCAGCGCCTTCATAGAGAATTGAAGATTTCTTGAGTTCTTGTTAAGATATGATTTATTTATGAATTACAATTTTTAGTAAAACCACTAACAGATCCTTGAAGGTGTCTAAGGAGACAGTTAAGCTTTGCTTTTTTTAAATTGAATGCAGTATGCCATTCTCCAGTCCCGAAAGTGGATAGACTGCTTAGCATTTTAATTAGTTTTCAAACTGAATTCAGCTTTAATGTTGAAGGCCAAAGACAGGGTTAGTAAGGTTAATTATACTTATCAACATTTGGAAGCAGTCGATTGTCATTGTATATGAAGTGTTGGCACAGTGCTTTTCTCCTGGGGAGGAAATTGGCTTATTACTTCATGATGTAACTGGAATGCTTGTGTGCTTATCTTCGTTAGGTGCTCTTGATGAATAAGCTTCTCAGTTATTTTACAGTTTGGTGCTTATAAAAGGTATTTAAATATCCATGTGGCTATTCACTTAAAATCTGGATTTTTATGAACTTAACAGCACTCCTGGAATTACCAGGTCTTCATTTCATGTTGTAGGCAATCTGGATATGAAAAAGCTTAGGTTATGAATGTCACAGACATTCTAAAAAGCTATAATGTGCCATTGCATTAAGAACGACTGGCTTATATTTTTCTCAAGTTGTGATTATTAGGAAGAGAAGACAGCTCGTCCTTGTCTGAATTCTGTTGAGGGCTGCAAAACAAAGGAACAGAATCCTTTCTTATGGGAAAGATTATGCATGCCTAGGTCTTTTTGAAGGGGCTCTGCACATTTGTTGCTTTCCTTGAAATCGGTATTATATGTGCTTTTGCTTTACAGTTTGGGGAAGAAAACCCCCCAAATCAACAAACCTTTATTCTCCTACATGTTCGTTATGAGACTTCTTGGAGAAATCAGAGTTTTTAAAGGTTAAACCCTGTATTTGTAAGTACAGTGTACCTGCTGAAGTTCATTGGTTTGTATCTGTGACTACTGGTTTTGGATATTCAGTCTGGGCACTCGTTTCATGGAATGAAAACGAAGGACATGAGATTTCTCCAGTGAGTGCCTTTAGCATAGCACGTGGTTGGAAACATGTAGTGCCAGTTATTCTTACAGCTTCTCCTGCAAGAGATCTAAATGGGTACACTCAGTTTTTCTCCTGCCATCTCAGTGTGGTGTGTGAAAATGAGCGCCAGAGATGGGATGTGTCCCACGAAGCAGACGCTTGGCTATGAGTAATCTGGGACATGTTTCTGTTTGGTTATAGCTCTGAGACTTGAGCTATTGCTGCCTAGCTCCACTTGTATCATGAAGCATGGAAATGAGCGTTTCATTCTTTTCGTAAATGCTAGACTTTGAAACACATGTGTAAGCTGCCTTCAAGGGCATAAAATGTGTAACATGATACTTAGAGGTGCAGTTAACTCCTGTGGCAGAGATACAGGGTATTGAATTGCTTTATGCTAATTTTATCTTGGTAGTTACCCTAGTGTTATCTTGGTATTGTGTGTGATTTTAAATGTGAAAGTAAACTATAAAATGCTATTAAACTGATAACTCTTGTCAAGTTTGATAATATTGGAATGAGGTGATGCTGTGAAGGGAAGGATGTAGTTTCTCTCTTTAAAAAATGAGTATGTTCTGTCTTGGAAGTATTTTTTCCCCTGTCTATGGTAAAAAGGCCCCCTGAATTTGCTGGAGCTGACAAATGTTACATTCTTCCAGGAATTTGTGCCTGTCTTCTGTCTGCTCCTGGGGTCCCAAACTAGTGCAACATCTTTTGCAACCTGCACCATGCCATTCTGACTTCCCTTAATGAGCTGAGTAATGAGGGGTGGTGTATAGAGTATAATGGGGAAGCAGGATTCAAAACTTCATATCATACAGTCCTGTGAGACTGCAGAGCTGAGAGGATAACACTCACCTTAAATTACATGCTCAAGCTATCTGATGGCCCTTTTAACCGATTTTATGGGAAAGAGAATTCCCAGTACTTGAGTAGACTGAGTAGAAGGGCAGGAGGAGGTGCCTTGTCCATTCAGTA
Source organism: Eurystomus gularis (assembly GCA_013400335.1). Taxonomy (NCBI): domain Eukaryota; kingdom Metazoa; phylum Chordata; class Aves; order Coraciiformes; family Coraciidae; genus Eurystomus; species Eurystomus gularis. The sequence goes on along the minus strand of VZZY01013329.1, from coordinate 45,077 downwards.
TTTGTTTGGCCCTGACGGGAATAATTCTTTGTCCAAGACATTAGGTTTTTTTCTCTTTGTTTTCTTCCCTGAAACATTTCAAAGAACTTCCAGGGAAGTGTCAAGATGTTGTTTTCCTGGCTCTGCTGTATGAAGTGACCTTACAACCACTCCCTAGTTGTGAAGAAACAGAACCTTATTATCCCAACCATGGCACATACTTCTTCTGCTTGAATGAATTTGCTATCTTCTATATTGGTCCCTGAAACAGAATATTAAATGTACCCTGATAATGTGGGGTTCTTGCTACTGAGAATCTTGGCGTCTCCTCCCAGTACAGGGAGAAAAAAAGCATTTTACTCTTCGGAAATGGGATAGTGTTGGGAACAAATATGTTTAACTCCTGTGCTTGAGGGCTGGCTTTGAGCTGTGAAAGGCTTGGCTTCTATTTTCAGCTCTGGCAAAAAATTTTTTTGTGTAAGTTGCTTGTTTATTGTCACAAGTAATGTGAGCAGTTACTTTAGGCAGCAATATTGAGCTGATTTCTGAGGGTTGTGAATTGCAGGTAGGCTGTCACTTGGTGAATGCTTATATCTCTTCCATAGCTGCTTGTTGTGGCAGGCTAGGTCCTTCTCATCACCCAAAGAAACATCGAGGTGGGGGGGGAAGTGGGGGCATGTAATTTGTTGAATAGAAATGGGTAGGGAAACAAGGTCTAGTGTTAGGTTACTTGCCAAATCTGCAATGCAACAATTTTTAGGGTTCTTGTGGATCAGGTTATATTTTTTTAAATGCTGTAGGTTCATCCTGTTAAACTAATGTTGGAGTGGGAGACGGATCCGGAGTAACGACGCGATCCCAATATGAGTATGATCGTTCTCGCTTTATTGTTCAAATCGTGGGTATTTATAGCACAAAAGTGAAAGCATGCACTTAGCCCTTACACATAATTGGTTATGTTCCCATAATCATGCAACCCACCCCCTAACATAGTTGGTTCAGGCTCCTTGTTCACGCGTTCTTACGTTGCTCAGTCCAACCTCCTTTGCAGACAGACCTTTCCTGAGAAAGTTCTGTTTTCTTGCAAACTGCTGTATTCTTTCTTCTTCTTATCTCTCTTTCAAGGATGCTTCAGAGTCGTCAACTAAGCCTCGAAGTCTGGATTGTTCACTGTAATTAAGTCATGTCCTCTCTCACTCAAAAACTCCTCCACAAACTAAAGGCTATATGAGATTCTTGCAGCATTTCCAAATCGAATATGATCAGCAGTTACTTAGTAGCTTGAGAAGACAAACTTGGATGTTTGGTGCAAAAGGCACTAGCCCTTGTTAAGCCTGTAGAAGGGCTATTTGAAATATTTGTGACATAAAAAACAAACAAACCACAAAATGAAAGCAATGAAAAAACATAAACTCTCCATACTGTCCCCCCCAATACCTCCAAGAAACCTCCAAAACCAAAGAAAAAACCCAAATTAAAAAACAGGCCCCAAAATATTTGCATTTTAGGTTCTTTCATACATGTAGAGTAGCACTGACATCTAAAAAACCCAGAAGTTACATTCATCAGCTCATATTAGTTAGGCAAGCAGTAAAGTTAAAAAAACAAATTGGCATAAACAATGGAAATCCAAATTAGACTTTCTAAATCTTTTTAATAAACCATGATGTGTGAGCCAGATACTATCACTGCCTGTTTGAACCTGCTGCTACTTTAAGTTAGAATCTCTAAGGTTTTTCCTATTGCAGTAGGCTTCTCTGACCTTTTGTTTTTAAAGTCTCATACAGATATCCTGTGTCTTGAAATTGTGGAAACTACCTTCTAGCACTAGCCAAAAGAAATCCAAATGAAGGCCATCTCTTATGTCATCAGCTCTATTTTAATATCAAGAAGAGACACTGCTGTCAAGATAAGAAAACTAAATTGTACATGAGAATAAATGTTAGGTTCCTGTTTGAAATATGCACCTTGTTTGATCCTGCAGAAAGTCCATTTCATAAAAACCTCTCAAGCGCAATGTAACTGTATTGCAACTAAGCACAGCTCAACTGAGGCTTGTCTGTCTGTGTCAAGTCGTCTTTCACATTTTTAATCTTAGAATTTGCGTTGACTTTTCTATTTTATGTATCTCAGGTTAGAGCAGAAGTTAGGATTGTAGTTATCTCTTCTCTGAGCCCCTGTGAAGTGGGTTGGTTCTCATTAGTAGGGCCTGGAGCAGTAATCTCAGTTCTTACTTTGGTGAAACCAAGCCATTGGGGAATAGAAAAATGTTTCTGTACTGGTAGGTCTTTGGGAGCTCTGGATGAGAAAAGGGGGTCCATTTTATTCACATTAATGCTATTCCTCAGCAGTGCTTGCTAACAAAAAAACTATTACCACTGTTAGAACTTTGGGAAGCTTGTAGTCTGGCATTACTTCTAAATGAGTGCAGCTAAACGGCATCACACTCAGAATTTGAATCATTGTGTTCTTCTTGGGCAAGTCTTAGTGAGAGACATAAGTCATGTTTTGAGATTTATTTTTTTTCAGTGCACAGAACCAACTGTCCCTCCTTCCCCTTTGTGAAACTTAAGGTGTCCTTTCAATAGATATGAAAATTTAAAAGAGCTCTTAAGATGCTTTTCACCTCTTTAAGATAAGTTACTTATCCTTTTTAGTTCTTAGAAGCAGCAAAATGCACAGTGCAAAAGAAAGACTAAAAATGGAATTGCCACTTGGAAAATGGGTCCTTTGTGCTGACACAGTTTTGGAGATCTATTATTCGTTTTATTACTTCTTGCTGTGCATTGAGATGATTTTCTTACCCTTCAACACTGTTTGTTCAACAGTAACTGTTTATATTGTTTTGAACTTGAGAACCCTAGACACATTTGGATCAAATTGAACTTGGTGGCATACCGATACTGAACAAAAGGATAATTTGTACGTGAGGGAGCCTACAAACTCTGACAATTATTGAGTTAAGAGAATAAGAAAAGTAGGGATCGATATCTGCTTTGGTTAGTTGTTGTAATTTCTGGGAAGGCTGTGGGGGGAAACCTCGTGTGATACCAAAAATCTAATACTGTAGGTCACTTGTAGTCACCTCCTTGCACATTTCTGCTCTTTTGAAGGTGTGTGGATTTTGCGGTTTTCAGGGGGCTGGTTTTTAAGTATGGTTTGATCTGCATATTTCGAGTTTTGACCTTTACAGCTGGGTGACTCAGAAGGTATGTATACCCATGAATGTGGTAATTTGAGTTTGCTTTAGTTGCTTTTGATATGTGTTCATTGTCAAGGAATGTACTAAGAAGGATAATTGATCACTTCTAAGGACAGTCATCCTGTTCCTCCAGGTGTCTGCAACTCCTGCAAAGATGAGGGAGAGATAGTGGTGAGAAAAGGGGTTAGGTCTCCTTAAGCAGAAGACTCTGTAGTCTTTTGGAAACAGTCTTGGAATAATGTTATTTTCCATCCCCCAGCAATAGAGACTTTTCTTAAAGAAGAGACTTACCAAAAACTGGTATTGTACGTACATACTCTAATGTAATACTCTATGTAATACGTACTCTAATACCTGAGGTAGTTGCTTGATGTTCTTATTAAAACTGCAAATTATTTGCAAACTCTTAGTGAGCAAAATGTTTTACAATGACTGTCTGACCAGGTACATATTCTGAAATTGTGACAAGATGGAATCTTGCTTGTATTTACTTAAGCAATGTAGGAAGTCATCTGCAATAGCTTTTGATGTGGCAATAACTATCTGCATGATGGTGCCTGTCCAAGCAAAGTCACTGCAGCTTCTGAGATACAGAAACTTTGCAGCAGTTTCAGCTGACTTTTTATGTTAGTTGCTCTAGGTAAAGAGAACTCATCTAGTCACATATAATTCATCTGGAAGCTGGTAATTCATTGATCTCCAACAGTATGGTTACTTGCACTGTTTTATATAAAACCTCAGAATAGCTCTCTGAAACTTTATTCCTTATGAAGTGGATTGTATTCTTGACCTGCACATGAGACTTAAAATATTTCTATATCTATGATTGCATTATAACCAAGATATTTAGAGGGTTTCATCACTGAAGATCATATTCTGCATCATATGAAGTGTTAAAGTAGGCTTTCAGCATCCCCATATTGAGGCTTTTTCAGTCCAATTAATTAGTTCTTCCATGCTTAAAGTGTTTTTCACAGGCTTGAAATAGTAAGTGACCTTTTTTTCCTTTCCTTTTTAATGCTTTGACTCTGTATTTGCAAGTGATGTCTGTCAAGGGGAAAAGAGAAAAATATTCCTTTCAGGAAAAGCAAGCTTGGGTTTTGTTTTGGAAAGTTCCACACAGAGGAAGTCCAGATCTGTCTTGTGTCTCAGGAAGGCAGCTGGTTCCACTTTAGCATCAGAAACAGAAGGACTTTTTCTGCCCCCTATCCATCTTGTCTGTGGAAGCATCTCTGCTGACTTACCTTACTTTTTCATTTCAGAAAAACCTTTAACAAGAACATTGCTTTTCCTTTTGCCTTGGCTTGGCTCCCTTCATTTCCTGCAGTAGTTTCCAGTCAGTGTTGAATGAGCGTGCAGCTGTAAACATGGCCCATGCTTACATAAGCTGTTATGGTCAGAAAAGAGGTGGGTTAAGAGGTGGCCCTCGGCTGTTCTTTACCACTGCTGTGCCAGGCCTGCAGGCAGAAAGGCGGATGCAAAGTCCACTGGCCTAGCTCGGTTTAAATGATCTGCATTTTGGGAGTGTCTGCTTAAAATAACTTGCAATAGTGAGTGTCCCTCTGACAGAAGAGGATTAGGGAGCATCTACACAGACAGGCCTGTGGACAGGTCTCAAAGACAGCAGCCACAGTGGGGAAGGCAGAGACAAGGACCAGGTGTGGAGGACTAGTAATCTCTTCACCTCTTTCAACTGTGGCTAGAAAAGAGTATCACACTGCAACTTCATACAGCTGCCAAAATAAGAGATAAGATACCACAGAGAGTACCAGCTGGCCTCTCATCACTATGCAGAACAACTTTTTTTTTTTTCCCCTTTTGCTCAGAGATATTAATAGCAGCATCTTTGCTTCTAATGCAAACCTCTAGATAAACATGAGTTCGCTAGATACATGGGTGGATGTGTGTGTGTGTGATGCTATTAGCAGTACCTTTACAGCTGTGAAAGAAAACTTCTAATGCTCTTAGAACAACGGCAGTATTCTGTGACTTTAAATTATTTAAATTTGCCGTGTTGCTTTCTTAAGCCTTTTCCAGCTTGTCATGTTTGAGCAGGAAAAATGCAAGGCCTCAATAGTAAATGTGCTGTTAAGTAACACTTGGGGTGGAGTTCTGAAAGGAAAACAGTTTGTGATGTGTCTAGCCACTTAGCTTGACTGCATCTTTTTTGTCTTCAAAGGCTGTCATTGACTAATTGAAACTTTTATAAGGTTCTGTAAGGTTGGTTTGGCATCCACTTGGTTATTTTGCTGGCTGGTACTGCAGCAAAAAGCTAGGCTGAGCCTTAGGTAGAACTGACTTGTGGAGGCAAAGTGGATAGTACTCCAGGTAACTAGACATCCTTAGGTGAAGAAATAGGCATTTTTACGATTAAGACCAACAACTCAGTTGAATCATGGGAGCAGTCTTGCAAAAATACACCATGAAGGCGGGAACAGGGTGGGGAGCTTTGAAGTGCATTTCAATGGCTGAAGGGCTCCAGAACACTTGGGACCTGAGCTTTTTGAGAGTATATTCGGTTTTAATACCTGGAAGTAACTCTTACCACCTCTTCTGTGCTCCTTAATTTTCATCAGGCAATGAGGCAACTGTTTAAGGTAGTAACTGTTATAGTTGGAGGGGGTGTTCAGAAGTTTGCTCTGCTTTCCTTGGCATTTGTTGCCACCTATCATTCTCAAAAGGTAGCTGAGGTATCTGGACTATGCTACTTTCCAGGTTTTTTCTAGAGGAGAGATGTTTTCAAGTCTTGGTCTTAAAAGCTTCAACTTTCCTGGGGTTTTTGGTGCTTGCCCCCCCCCCCCCCCCCCCCCGAGCACCTCATCACAACAACCAAGAAACACGA
>VZZY01013329.1:0-39046 GCA_013400335.1 Eurystomus gularis | reverse complement strand
CTTTTGAAACCAGCAATACAGAAACAGACGGAACAGCTTTCTTTGCACTAGGACTGTTTATTCAGGAAAAGAGAAGGCAGGTGATGAAATTCAGGGTGGAAGGAAGTGTTTCACAGGGTGGATTTGATGGCTGATGGCATTAAGTGATCACAGCATACTTGGGGGTCACATGTGAGGCAGCTGTTGAATCTGTGGTTATACTTGTAGTAGACTTTTGAGTGTTCAAACATTGCAATGTAGAGTTAATGTAACCATCTAGTTTGTAGCCTTTGACTTCCCCTATATTATTACTGATTTTGTGGAGCTCTCTTGTTTGGCCTGACTTGGGTAGAAGGAATTGAACCTAGAGGTTTACTCAGCTCTCAATTTTTTCTTCTAGAATTGCAGAATAAAACCTCTTCCTGGTTCTTATTAGCTTGTGTAAGATGCTTAGTTTGGAAGTTGAGGAAAATCTGTGATTTCTTTGTTTATCAGATCTTTTGCTGAATCTTTTGACACTGTTGGCCTCACTCCATTTTCACCAGTAACTCAGCTTCAGTTCCTGCTTTCTCGGAACTTATCTCAATAAACATGGGGTCCTTGGCATGCAGTGACATTGTGTCATGTGCAAGAAACTGGCCAGATCTCTTGACAAACTGTGGGTGTGTGAACTCATTAGCTGAGAGAGGCAACCTGTGGCCTTGCACTACAACCAGGTGGCTGTACTTCCTCTGGTCACTGAATTCAAAGAGCCTCGAGAGAAAGGCATGTACCTTTATTGCCTTCTGTGCTGTTGCTGCACCCCTGCTGCATGGAGCAAAGTGAAAGTGCCTTCACCCTGTCACATGACTGCTGAATGACACTTAGATTATTTGATAACCTTGGTTTGATCACTCTGGTGAGATTTAGAATGTAGACATCCTTCAATATCTTAAAACTGATCCTATCCCTAGTAGCTCTTAATTTTAGTGAAATTGAACTGAATGCACTGGTAACCAGATCTGCGAACTGCCTACCTAGGGATCACCTGGTGATCCTGATGGGCAGCAAGTTAAACAATGTGCCCTTGCATCCAAAAATACCATTCACCCTCTTTGTGGCATTAGAGCATTGCCAGCAGGTCGAGGGTGGTGATCCATACCATTTGCTCAGCAGTGGTGAGGCCACACCTTGAGTGCTGGTTCCAGCTCTAGGCTCCCCAGTAAAAGAGTCATGGGCATACTGGAGAGAGTCCAGCGGAAGGCCACAAAGCTGATCAAAGGGCTGGATCATCTCTTGTATGAGGAAAAGCCGAGAGAGCTGGGACTGTTCAACCTGGAGAAGAGAAGGCTTGAGGTGAATCTCATAAGTATGTATAAATACCTGAGGAGAGGGTCCAAAAAGGATGGAGCCACACTCTTCTCGGTAGTGCCCGGTGACAGGACAAGAGGTGATAGGCACAAACTGAAGCACAGGAGGTTACGTCTCAACATCAGGAAACCCTTTTCTTTTTTTTTTCTTTTTTTTTTTTATTGTGATGGTAACCAAACACTGGCACAAGTTGCTCAGGGAGGTTGTGGAGTCTTCATCCTTGGAGATACTCAAAAGCTGCCTAGATACCCTCCTACAAAAGGGAAGTTGGACAAGATGACCTCCAGAGGTACTTTCAAACTTCAACCATTCTATGATTTCCTGTGAAACAGCATTTCTCTGGTGCTGCTGTGACTCTGCTTTCCAGCAAGGACCTAGGAGAATTTTTACCCTTCTTGATGGGAATGTAAACATTTCCTTTCTCCTGGTGTGCCTTGCCCCATGCTTGTTGCCACATTGCTCTTTGAAGTCAAGCATATTATGCCTGTGTCATCTTGAATAAATTTATAGTATACTCTTATCTGATACCTGTCTTGGGCAATTTAAGTGTATTAACATACAGACCTTAAGGAAAGAAGGCAGGCATCCAGCAGAGCTTAGCAGGTCAGTTTTGGAGGTCAGAGCCCTGGAGAACACTTTCCCCTTTGGAAAGGCTGGATTAGCATGCAGCAGCTGTTTCACCGTGCACTTGGTGCAGCCCGTTAGCAGGTCACAGATGAAGCTGTACCTTGCCTATGAGGTATGATGCTGGAGTGTGAGAGGGTATGCTGATACTATAACAGTATCACAGTGCAAATGCCATATCTAATGACTGTAGGTAATAGTACTTAGGCAGAAAGCTAACACCTGCCTATATAATATTTGAACATCTACACACTGTGACTTCGTCCATCAATTAAACAGAAATGTACTAGATTCAGGGGTTGTCTCTACCAGTTCCACTCTGTGGCTGCACCTCAGCTGAAATTCAGGACCTCATAGCAGGGGCAGAGAGGATATGACACAAGAAGTAGCATAGCAGGCATCTCAGCCATGAGATCAGGCAAAGACTCTTGATGAAATTCTCCAAACTTAGTGAAGTGCTTGAATGGAAGCTAATCTGTGGGAGAAGGATCCTTTGTGAATTATGTACTCAGTGTTAGATATGTACCTTCAATAGGGTATTACTGCCATGGAGACAGGTTTAAACTCTCTAATATGCCTGGAACAAGTTACATATTTGGTGAGGAGCCTTTCTTATACTGGAGTAAAGAAGGACTTGTCTGTCCACCAGCTTCATTGCCCTTCTTTGGATGTGCTCCAGCACCTCAATGTCCTTCTTGTAGTGAGGTAGCCAGAACTGAACACAGTATTAGGTGTGGCCTCACCAATGCTGAGTGCAGGGGGACAATCCCTTCCCTAGTCCTGTTGGCCACACTGTTGCTGATACAAGCCAGGATGCCATTGGCCTTATTGGCCACCTGGGCACATACTCAGCCAGCTGTCAGCCAACACCCCCAGGTCCTTTTCTCTCAGGCAGCTTTCCAGCCACTCTTCCCAGCCTGTAGCAGTGCATGGGTTTGTTGTGACCCTACCCAAGTGCAGGACATGAGGCATACTCTTACTGGTTTTGAGATACTTTTTTTTTTTTGAAGGGTGGGAGTTAGGAAGAAGTAGTAGGTCATGTAGGACATTTGAGTATGCGTGTGTATATGTATAAATAGATAAAATCTTGTTTGCACAGAGTGGTTGCTTTTGTTGAAGCGCGCTGTCCTTTCCTTCTATCCCAAAGCCAAGCAGGATTTTCCTATTCTTAAGGTGCAGCTAACAGAAAACCAGAGTGTTACAAAAACTACCAATGGCTGACACAATCTGTTAAAATAAATTGAAGATGAAATACAGATGTTAACAGGGCAGGTCATTGGGCCATGTGAGAAGTAGGATACATTTCCCTTTTGTTTGAAATACACGGTTCTGAGCTGGTCACCCTAGAGCCTCATCACAGTTGGAGAGAAATATGTTTTGTGGCATTATTTGTCCAGTTGGTACAGCTGCTTTAAAATGGGCAATAGCTTTATAAGTGCCTGTTTGTATCCATTGTCTGTAAAAGAAACATAGGTGATTAACTGAGATGCAATCATATAATTATTTTCAAATCATTTCAGTTCATGTGTGCCCTACTGAACACTGAAGCTCTGAAGAGTTGTGATTGTGAAGAAGCAACATCTGTTAATTACAGCACCAAACTGGTTGGGGCAGACAGGCAGACAACCAAATTTCAAACACTTGTGAATGTGGAGAGAGCAGCAAGGCATGTACCCCAAAAACTAAAAAAACATGCTTATTTGAATCTGGGGTTATGCCTTCACATCTAAGGGGTTGGGTTAGTTGAAGTAGAGAAGAGCTCGCTTGTGGAACCACCCCTCATAATAACCTGGCTGCATTTACAACTCCTCGTCCTTACGTTGATTGGTAACTTGTTTCAAAGCCTTGGGGTTCAGATGCTTGGAAGCATCCTGTAATTTTCAAAGTAAGTCTGTTCTCCACTTCCATACTTATTTCACTTTTTGGCAATATCCTTTGGCTGAGACATCCCTTTTCTTTCCTTGGTATTTATTTTGGCATATTTCAGAAGCAATATTGTTCACTTTCAGCCTTCATTTTGCCAAGAAAAGTATGCCAAGCTGGCTGTCTACTCTTAAGCTAAACAATGTGGGGGAAGATAGTCTTTAAGTGTTGCAGCACCTGCTTTGCTCCGCATGTCTGTTCAAACATGAGCAGGCAGAATTTTCTTCATCCCTCTCCCAGATAATTTCTTTGCAGTCTTTGGGATTCTGCTGGATTATGACTTTCTTGTGGACTACGGATGACCATGACTGATAAGAAATAGACATTAGGGTACCTGTCCAATGATAATACTCTTGAGACTGAGATAAGGAAGGATGTTGTGACTGTGGTCACATGAACAAATGGAGGATCAGAATACACCAGGAGTGTTGGCAAAAATAGAGTTTAAAAAATCTCTGTTAAAACTAGAGATAGGTTTAAAACTGTTTTAGTGTGAATGTTCCTGTGTCAGGAAAGATCTGGTTATTTGGGTAACTTGAGTATGGTTGCAGGTTTCTGTAACTGAAAAGCTGATTGCTTTAAATATCGGCATATGCATGGGTGTGCAATGCCACTCTTTTTTTCATCCTGTTTAAAGAGAGTTTAGTGTTTCCGCAAATTGAATATGTATGCGGTCTGGTGTTGCTGAATTGCCTGCTAATAATAGAACCTAAAATGGGGGGAGAGGGGAAGAGAAGAGATGACAAGGAATAGTCTCCAAGAGACATTACCCAATTCTTCATTGCCGTGTTGGTGTGTGGAAGGTGTGTGTTGCAGTGCCTGCTGCCCTGGGAAACAGCTTTTGGGATGAATTCCTCTTTCTGTGGTAATTCTGTCTTTAATTTTATTAATGCAAATTAATCACTTGCAGTTATCTCCCTTCAGATGTCTACTGTTTCTAGTTTACATGAAAACACCCAGCCATGCGCTTCCCAGTTATATTGCACTTTAGTAATTACTTGAGTAAGGTCCTCATCAGTCCTTTGAACTGAGTTGTAGGGAACTATAAACTTTGCAGTTTCTTTAGCACGAAGTCTTTTTATTAATGCTTCCTTTTGTGTTTTTAGTGGCATTTGTTGTGGTAGCTTGCTATAGTGTATTAATACTGTATGTTCTTCCTAAGGGATTTTAAATTTGAATGTGCTTTACATAATACAAGAACAAAAAGTACGATAATAAAAACATTGAAAGCAGTTGAACAAATGGTTGCTCTTTATAGTGAGATTTGTTTTCGTGAGTGTGTATTTTGTGAGGCAGGCTATGAACTGCAAGATTTTGTTATGCGCTTTCCTGGTCCTCCCCTTGCCCTTCTCCTGTCGTCTTCCACCAAGGACTCTCCTCAAGCTCCCTGGAGGGGCTGGGATGCCTCCTCCCACCTCACCCCTCCTCTCATCCCTCTGCCCTCAGTTAATCTGTTTCTGCTAAAGCTTGAGCTGAAACCACAGCTTGATTGTTAGCACAGTATGCTGACACTGTAGCTTAAAGTCAAGTCACCATCTCCATGGTACACCCTGCTCTTGCACAAGTGTTGGTTTAGCAATCGGGTTTGTAACTTAGCTACTTTCTGCCCCTTCACCCCCAAGACAAAAAGAAAGAAAGGAAGGAAGGAAAAACATCCTCCTGCAAATTCTCTGATCAAACACTTGGGCTGGCTGGAGGCAAGAGCAGTGTAAGTGAGCGTGGCTTCGTGGAGGGTGGGACCACAGGGTGTTCTCACTGTGGGATGCTGGCTTCCACCGTTGTGAACAGGCCAGTTTGCAGCCTTCTCACCTGCTTGTCTCTTTTGCTGGGGGGCAGGGGGCTTGAATAGAGAAGCAGAGCAATGGACTGTAGATGGACATCTCTGTAAGCATCCCATTTTGATTGCTTCCCTCCAGAAACCCACTAAATGAATGAATGGTTATGACATATTTTTTCCACTGAGCTTTGCTTGATTACTGACCATTTTCTTGTCTTGCTGGTGTCTTCAAATGGGGTCTGAATACTAAGGTTTATTGTAGCTTTAATTCTGTAGCAAAAAAAGTAAATAGCAAAAGTCTCAAGGAGGCAGTTGCTTTCTGGCTGTGTGGTGACCACCAGCTAGGTGCCCACTCTGCCACAGAGGTGCAGGTTTCCACAAACTATTTCTGTGTCTCTGTTCCACAGAGCAAAACGTGGCTGTTTCTGGAGTTGCGCTGGGAAGCCCGAAGCTCTGACAGCTCCAGGATAGCTCTTATGTACCCAAACAGCTTGTATGCACATACCTGTGGGTATGTGTGGGAATGGTGTGCTCCTGGGCACTCTGGAACAAGGAGAAATACAGGGTGAAAACTGTGGCTTGCTTGTGTTCTTCCAGCATAACTCTTCCATATTTTAGGTGCGGTTAAATGTAAACGGTTGCCTCATCGAGAAGCTTTTTTTCTGATAATTTCATTTCAACCTATTCTCTCCATCCCCCAAAAATTGATTTTTTTTTTTTAATGGGTTATGTGCATGTTTTGCAATGAATCATAATGTATGCAGGTTACAATAGGGTACTGTTTACCCTTTTAAAACATAAAGGAGAGAGAGTGTAGCTTTTTAATGGATTTTAGCAACTGGAAGTGAATTCCTGTGTTTTTCTTTTCCCCTCCAGGATCTTGAGTAGCAGCATGGAAGAACTCTAACTGACAAAGAGCTGACACTTTCAGCATGGAGACCATTCTGGTTGATGGGGAAGTTGATAGAAATTCAGTGAGTAACTTAAATGTGGCTTCATGTAATCAGGTGAATGTGAAGATGCTTTTGCAGGGAAAGGATGAAATGGCTTGAATCTGTTCTAGTTTGGTTTGAATTGATACTTTTCTGGTGAATGCATTTGGAATATCATGTAGTATCACCTGTCATTTGCTAGCTTCTCATTGCAAGAGGGCTGCCATCATGAAAACATTTTGTTGGATTTGATCCTTGTTGTCTCTGAGTCCCAAAAGGAAAAGGTATTCCTCTCTGTCTTACTAATTGGCACTTTACTAGTTAATGACTGTGGACAAAAGAAAAAATTATATATCACTTGGTGGATTGAGGAGCAGAAAAGGCAGGAGGATTGATATATTGATATCAAAGATATATTGATATCAGAGTCATTTCAGGTACAAAAGTGGATAATCTGTGCTGATGATAAAACTTCTGAAGTAGTGAAAATACAAGCTAAGCACAGTTTAAAAACAGGAAAGGTTAGTAGGTACTATGACACTTAATCATCACAATGTTGAAATAATTTAAGAATTTTCCCCAAGCTGTGTTATGTGGAAGCACTCTAAAAGCTGAAGCAGGAAATATTTTCCAGTTTCCAAAGCTGCTTTCTCATATAAAGCACTGCCTGACAGAGGCGAAAAAGAGTTGGGTTTTTTTTCTGTAACTGAGATAAAGCTCAAGTTTAACACCTCATTAATGACAATCTTTATTTGTGATGGTTCAACTGCTACATGGAGCTATTAATTTGATCAAGTGTTTTATGACTATTTTTATCTTAAGTGATGAATCTGAAGACAAGCTTTTTTGCAGTGCATTAAGGAAATCCTTGGCTTTTCTCTGTTATAAACAAAGTCACTGATTTGTTGCAGCGCCAATGCATCTATTTCCCAGATGCAAAATACTATGAGTATCATCTGTCAGCTTGTGCAGTAGGAATCTTTAAGTACTGTCATTTCAGTTGCTGTGCTCCTTGTTTCCTATAATAAAGCACAAGTTTATAAAAAGCTTTAAAGTAACTTGGAATCTGCTAGTTTTCTTTTTGTGACATGCATTAACAATAGCATGATTTCAAGAAGGTATCTTGAAATGAGGATCTATGTGTTTTACCAAGTCTGCTTCAGAAAAATGCTAAGTGTAGGGATAGATTTTTTTTTTTCCTTTCATCCTGTGTGCTTAGGCACATGAGGTGTCATCTCAGAATATTTTTTTTAACTGACAGTATACTGTGATTGGCTACTCTAAGAATTTCTTACCGAAATATCATTTAGTGGGGTAATTGTCCATCTTGATGTGTTGCGTGTTGCACTACAGCTGTTAAAAAACATTTTTGAAAGCTTATCTAGGAGTCCAATATACTTGGTCTGATGTACACTGTATTTTTAGAGAGATTGCACCAAGTAAATTTGAAGACCTTGAATGTATGCAAATCCTGGCACTTCGTGGAATTTTAAATTTTTTTTGAAGGGTCACATTTAAGATTCTTCAGTATTCCAGACTTTTAGCTGCAATCTGAATTGTTTTTGTAATTTTTTAAAATTGAATTCCATTTGTCTGATTAAAATTCATGAAATTCATGAGTTGCAAACATGAATGAAGAATACAGATCAACATTTGCTACATGGTTTAAGTCCTTTGAGGGGTTTCTAGGAGGTACATGAAAAAGCCCTTTTTAGAAGTGCCAGCTTGCTAACTTTTTTGGCTTGTCTGTACAGAAAAAAAGAGGAGGAGATCACAGAATTTAATATTGTGGGCTTTTCTTCCCAGAATTAGTCTAGGGAGAAATGTCTTACATGAAATGCTTTTCCTGTCTAATAATTAGGTTGATATATACTATATCTGAACACAAATGTTCTGAGAGCTAAGCAAACTATTTTTGTACTCTGACACCATTAAAGCAATGCAAAATACTAGACACTTGGATTTGAGTTCTTGTTTGAGAACAATTCTTGCCCATTTTTCTATAAAATAATTTAATTTAAACAAACCTCACTGTCCCAGAACTCAAAACATGGGAATGTTTGGTGTAAACCATTCTTTTTTTAACTGATTTTTTTAAGGAAAATTTTCTAGTCAGCTCTAATTTCTACCAAAACATGCATTTCATAAAAACGTTGCCTTGTATTATATAACTTGTACAATCAATCCTTGCTGTTTAAATACATCAGCAGGCATAAAAGTACCTTTTTTGTTTGAAGCATAGAATAGAGGTCTTTTTTTACTGATCAGCTTTGCAGGTTGGGTTATTGGTCCTGTATTTAAATGTAACATAATTATGTTTAGTGATTTATACATATTAGAAACTGTTTTCAGTAAAAGTCTGTCTTCAGCAGGGTCAAAACTCTTAACCTCACCTTAAAACATGCATTTAAACTCTATTAAGAATTTAGCTGTAGGTTTACACTGTAAATCCTGTATGTTTAACAAACATATCTTTTGTAGTGTGGGATTCAGACATACTAGCATGACTTTTTTTGCTTTAATCTTCAATGGGAAAAGGATTTTGCTTTGTAGAACAAGTTGGCAGATGTAATTTTAGGTTTAGTAGCAGTTACAAGCTTTATTTCTGAGAAATTAATGTCTAAAAATAGTACTTTTCTGAAGCACAGAGCTGCTTTTGTATGAAAACAGAATTATGGCTGCTGTCTTGTGATGGTTTACATTGCTGGTTTTATTGCTTAGTGTTAATCTAAAACCTTACTGGGGGGAGGGCTAGTTTTTGTATATTTTGATAGCAACATTTTAAACTTAAATGTGCCTCAGCAGAAACTAAATCAATCATGTAGCGTTGAGAACCTTCCTTGTCAAAGAAAGGACTTGTGTTGTAATCTCTAACTGAAGTCAGCAGTTAAATAAACATGAACATAAGATTAGACCTGTGTCTCTGGAAATAAGTGCATGTTTCTCTTAATATTGTATGTTTAGAATAAAAATTGTGGGACATGATGGACAGGAATGCCCTGAGGACATTCTTTTCAGAGAAAACATTGTAGTAGTAAAACTTTTTTTTTATTCCCTTCAGGGTTTGAATCACCAGTCTCCAGTGATGCGATTTGCAGATAATAGACATGCAATAGGTTGTTGGAAGATAGAGGTCTTTTTGGCCAAGAGAGTCTCATTTCAGTAGCTTAATATCTTGCATCGATATTTAGAAATATATATTCTGCAGGTTTCAGGAAAACACACAGGCCCAAATAGCTCTAA
The DNA here is from genome assembly GCA_013400335.1 of Eurystomus gularis. NCBI lineage: Eukaryota > Metazoa > Chordata > Aves > Coraciiformes > Coraciidae > Eurystomus > Eurystomus gularis. The sequence continues at coordinate 29,218 of VZZY01013329.1, read as the reverse complement.
CGAAGAGGGAGGGTTGACCAGCAACGGAGGCAGTTTATGGTGTAAACAGAATGTCTGTTGGAGAAGTTCAGGGGCAGGGTTAGACAGGCTTGTGTTTCAGCCTCTGGTGTAGGAGCTGTTTGTACCAGTTCATAGGATTAACCATGCAGTGCTGAAATATTTACATAAAAGCCCCTGCATCATCTCGGGTGACGGGTTGCCCTGCTCTGTGGTGTCATGTTATATCGTGGTCAAGGCTGCTTGAGAGGCCAGCAGTGAGACAGGACCTGCCAGGGTGCTTTTTCACTCTCTTTCTTCCATGTGTAAGTATGCACTGAGAGTAAACATTCTAACTGAGTCTCAGAAGCTTCTGATCCTGTATGTCTGTTGACAACTGACTTTTCTTTTGCTTTCCAACTTTCTGTGTGAAGTAAAGCAGGCCAGTGCTGAATAGTGGTGTTCCCAGTCCTTTGGTCGGTTGCTGGATCCCTTTATATTGCTCTCTTACCAGTCACTGTTCTTTTGAATCTAAAACCAGCGTAGAATAATACAATTCCAGTCTGCAGGATGTTACCTGTATATTAAAAAAAAACACTTTGCATTGAAAACTGTTGAGGTCTTGAATGTTTCATGTACTAGTATCTAAACCTGCCCGTTAAGATCATGGGTTCCCTTAGCAGTGTTTCGCTCTTTAACCTAAATTTAGTCTCTGACAGGGATGGAAAGTTGTTTGCCAAGTCCACTTATTTATTTCAACTCCTCTTTTTAACCAAGTCCCTTCCCAGAAAGTGCAAAAGTACGAAGGAAGGGTTCTCTCTCCTTGCCAATAATTTTTACATTTCCTGCTGCTTAGTTCTGATAACAGAGGCACAATTGGATCCCTTTTAAAGGAGGGCAAGGATTTCTCTCCTTTATGGAGCGGAAGGTTTTTGTTTGGGATGTAGAAGATACAGCATGTTTGGATTTATTTTAAGGAGGAAATATTCATGCTGCTCAATATGCTTGTTTTCTCCTTTTCTGTTATTCATGGGTTTCAAAAATAGTAAATTCTGTAAGATGTGGGTGAAACTTAACCTTACACCTCTACACAGCTGAGCACAGTGGATTTTAACCCTGATTGTGGACTTGGGTAGTAATGATTTTGTCCTGGTTTGAGTTAGGTAGCATACCACTTAGCTAGCTGCCTTTGACTGATTGATAAAAGATTCCAGATCAAGTGTCAGAAAGGAATACAGACTATTACTGTGTAATTACTCTCCTGTAGTGCCTGTATTTGATGCATTCAGTAGGACAGAGATAATTTTTTATACATCTTGATTCTTTGGAAATACTTTGATATAAAATGTCCTCTTAAATATAAAACTGCACTGCTTGTCTTGCATCCTGAGCAATTTAAAATGTTACCTGTGTTTGTAGGTGAACTGAATCTGTGGCTCCTAAGTTTGTGTTTATGCAAAAGCAGTTAGGGTCAGATCTGGTGTTACTGAGTGCTTGCATATTACCGATGGCTTAAAAGTTTTGTTGTTTTTTTTTTTTGTCTTTCCAAAACACCTGTCTGAAAGTGGAGTGGTTTTGGAAACATATTTTGTGTTATTTCAGCTTTCTTCAGAGCTTTAGCCTTCTGAAAACATCCCTGCTAAAAATTTCTTAATATATATTGTGTATCAAGTCATATGAGCACTAAATTGCTGATGGAGAGATTCCACTCAGAATTAGCAGTTGGGGCAGTTGCTGTTTACTAACCATATACAATGATGGCTTCTAATAATGGCTTCTCTATAAGCGTATTTGTCAGTTTTGTTGCTTCAACTTTTCTGAACTGCCAAGTCTCTCAAGGTCTTGCATTTGGTATTGAGGTGCATGTTGTATTTTAGTTATAAACTAACACTGTTTTCATTGTCCTTCTTCTTTCCCGCTGCTGCTGCTGCTTTTATGCACTTGCTTCTTCCTGGCCTGGACTTTTTTGTTTGCTGTTCTTCAATTGTATGTGTGCACAGCATCATGGTGATAACAGAGACTCTCATGGACCATCAAGTAAGTGACTCCCCTCTCCTACAGTTTGCACATATGTTCATAATAGTTAGCATACATCTCTGAACACAGGCTGCTGGGCTAAATCCTAGGTTTTCTTCTCTATTGTAGTTGAGAAGCTGAAATAGTAGGAAAATTTACTGTTGGAAATGTATTTTACCTGGGATGCTACTCATCTAAATGTTTCCCTACATTAACTTCTTTTTTTGTTTTGTTTTGTTGTTTGTTTTTTTTTTTTGTTTTTGGTGGGAGAAGTTTATTCTTCACCTTTCCCAGTCAGGGCTAGAAAAAACCAACTTATTTTAAACTACTTATCTGGGAGAGAAAAAGATGTTTATCGATTAGAAATGAAACCTGCAAATGTTATTGCACTATAGGTAATAAAGGCATGGAAGTAATGGTTTTATTTTTGAGCTTGTCTGTTTATAGTGCTATATGGTTCACTTAATTTCAATAAATTTGCATCTTCAGAAATGAACAGGTGTATATGCTGTAATACCCAAATAAGGGTTGGATCTGGTGTGGTGATAAGGAAAAATTAAGTGTGTGTGTATATGCACATGCGCTTGGCCGAAGATTTATTAGTGCCGTTGGTTTACAGGCATTAGTATGATTGTATGATTGGCAGAATAATTTTGCATGAGATTAAGAATTTGGATATGTAGAGAAGGGAAAGGTGCAGAAGCAACAGTCTTGGCTGATACTGTATAAAATAGACATTAAAAAATACTGTGGAATTGAATTATAGTAAGCCTTTTCCTATATCTGATGTCCTTGTGCTATTTTCAAGACTGTAGGCACTTTCACGTGCTCTTTATAGAAACAGAAGAACTGGGAATCTGCCACTTCAGATGTATTTTTTTTTTTTTCTCCTCATAACTGTATCTGATGAAATAAATTGGCTGTAAAGACCCTAATTTATGTTTCTTCTGATGCATGAATCTTGACTACAAACTATATATTAGCAATTTAATGGCCAGTATGAGGAATTTGAACACAGTATGTATTATCAACTCTAATAATTCCATTGGTATTGAAATGTGCCCTTCAAAGAGGACTGGGGAAACTTTGATATTTACTAATTGATGTTTAAAGTAACTCTAAAATAACCCTCTGCTTATCTTCAGGAAGATAGATACAATGCATTTAAACTCACTCAGGTAAACAAAGGGATGAATGGAAGTCATCTTTCTCTTGCTTGAGTGCTCTGAAGCCTGAGTGAAAGTACAAAAATAAATCACCGTTTTGAGGCCTTTGAGCAGAAGGAATGGTTGGCAGTGCTCTTCTATGTCTTGTTGGACACATTGAGCATATGCCTACCAAATCTGTCTTTCAGGTTGCAGAGATGGCAACCTTAAGAAGAATTAGAATCATAGAATGGCTTGGGTTGGAAGGGACCTTTAAAGTTCATCCATTTTGACTCCCCTACCATGGGGAGGGACACCTTCCACTGGATCAGGTTGCTCAAGGCCCCATCCAATCTGATAGTGAATGATTCCAGGGAGGGGATGTCAACAACTTCCCTGGGCAACCTGTTCCAGTGTCTCAACCACCGTCATCATAAAAATTTCTTTTGTACGTCCAATCTAAATCTATTTTCTTTTGTTTTAAAACCATTGCCCCTTGTCCTGTCACTACAGGCCTCCATAAAAAAAATCTTTCTCTGTCTTTGTTATAAGCCCTCTTTTTTTATTGAAAGGCTACAATGATGTCTCACTGGAGCCTTCTCTTCTCCAGGCTCAATGACCCCAACTCTTTCAGGCTTTCATAATAGGAGAGGTTTTCCAGCCCTCTGATCATTTCCACAAGTGAGATGTTCTCCAGGAACATTTAAAAACAAAGTTTTAGAAGTTCAGCAGAAGATCTAGTCAAAACAAATTCCATTTTCTGGATGGACTCTGCAAAATACAGATGGACTCTGTACAAAGTACATCTTAGCTTTCTTACTATTATAGCAATGGAAACTATTTGAGGAAAACTTGAGAAGACTTAAAGTTAGCAGCATTGTAAGTTCTGGTATTTTGGTCAGGCTCTTCTCTAGTAAGCATGTATTATTTCTTCCTCTGATGTCTCTTTGTCAGTATATCTACTTCCACAGGACAGGTGTTACTGAGTCAGCCATTCTTCCACTATGAAAAAAAGATATGGTTTTGTTGTGTGATGTACATATATACGCTTATCTTAGCTTTCTGGGATGGTGGCACAGCTTGATCTGGCAAGCCATTTCCTGGGTTCACTGTGTTGTGGCTAGTTAAACCAAGAACTATCACAAAATGGTGAAGAAAGCAGGATTTCAGACGTTAAGTAACAGCTCAGTGCTATATCTGTATTCAGTAGCAGTTTTTTCTACCTCCTTCTAATTGTTGTTTTTATCTTCTGCCTCATGTCTTAGACCAGTCTTGTTGGCTTCTTCCTGCCATCCCCCCCAAAGCAAATCTCTGGTTTGAAATCCTCAGTTTCTAGAATGAAAAATTTGACAAGACAGCATTTAAATACTGGTTTCATAAATAGCAGTGAAGTTGTTAGTAGAAATCTATGCACAAGCACATAATTGAATGAGCTTTTTTTTTTTTCCAGCAGTGGTAACAAACAGCGATGAATCACAGCTTTTAACTCCAGGAAAAATGAGCCAGCGCCAGGGGAAAGAAGCCTATTTTACTCCGACCAAAGAGTTGATCCAACCATCTCTCAGTCCAGGAACTGCCCATAGCCATGGTAAGACAAAACTATTTTTTATAGAAATTTGAAAGAACTTCAATGCTGACATGAATTATCTGTTTCAAATATTGGCTCAAAACCTTTCACAATAGAGAGGTAAGGAAGAAAGCATATTAAGTATTGTATATAATACTTGGTGTCCTTATGTGTTAATCTGAAACAGAAAAAAAGTGTATTGTGTGATGCACTGGTTTATTAAAGCATGCTATGATTTGTGAGAGAACAGTCCACGTGATGGTAAATCATTATCTGTGTGTAAACCTGTAACCCATGGTCACATTAATGTCTCAAGTATTTAAGTTATGTCTTGCATAGAAGTGTTATGATACACCACCTAAACCTGGAACCTTTGTGTAAAGGTCTTTTAACAATTAGTTCTACTGAAGGATCTTTCTGTTGAGGAAAACTCTCAGCACTACTTCTTGTGAGTTTTCAAACAGTCCCTCTGCCTCGCTAAAGGTGTTGAAAACAAACTCAGTGAATCCGTGTAAACTGATTGGATACAAAGTGAAACTTGCCAGTAGACCTGCCATGTTGGTAGTCCATTTGAAAAATAAAACTGAAAAACAAGCAACAGTTGTTTTCTCTGTACTTATTTGAAACTGCTTGTGTTTGCCTTATTGCCTGGGTTATCATCTGTTTATTATGGTGTGTGGAGTCTTAGTGAAAACTTTGGGCTTTTAAAATTAATACTTTCTCTCCTTTTACTCTTGACAGCCATCGTAGTCATCCATACTTCCTTTAGTTCTTGCTATTAGCCTCCCTAATTCCTATAGCTTACTTTGTCAAAGTAATGATATTAGTCCATCAGAGTAATGAAAGTGGTTTGTCAGGTAACTCTGAATCTTTTTCCTGTCTTCCCATTCAGTATTGTTTAGATAAAAAAACAACCTCTGAAACTAAAAATAGTTGTTACTGTGTTGAATTTGGTAGTCTTTTAGTGTATTTTAAGAATTTTTGTGGTAGTATTTTCAGTGCTTCTCACAGCTAGCTCTGATTTATTTTCTAAAAGCCTCTGTTTACTTTACTGGAAGGGCGCTTGATGTTCTATGGCTTGCATTGTGCTTAGTCTGGAATTATTTTCTGTAGAATATACATATATAATTTGTTTAATTTTTATTATGTTAAAGAAATTTTTGGTTATTCTCTATGTTCTGTGTTGTATCCTTTACTAGACAAATGTTACTTAAGTGTATTTGAATATTGTAGGAAAGTCTTCCTTTTAATATTGCTATTCCCACTAATTTATAAAGGCAAATTCGTGCTTTTTAAAGGGCATTCAATTATAGGAAAGTCATCAAAATAGGCTTGAAAAGCATGAAGTCTTGATTGTGCTACGTCAAACTACTTGCCAATACAAATGTTCTCTTCTGATAATTTTTTTTTTTTTTCCCCCCTCTGATTATTTCTGGGCTTATATAAGAGATTTAAAGCTGTTTAAACATATCTGTGCCTTTTTTAGCATCAATCAGCGCTGACTTAGTCTTCCAGGAGCGCTTCTAGAAATAAGGCTGAAACCAGAAATAAGTTTCGTGAACCAATAATTTTGGCTTGCAGTCAACTTCAGTAGTGAAAAGATAGGAGGTGGGCTAGACTTCAGTAACCTTTAATTTACTAACTTCTAGCCTATCTGCAACTTGGGAAGTGTAGGTTTGATTTTTATGGAGGTAGTTGACCCACATTTAGAAGTTGAGTGGTTCATCTGGTTGTTATTCTTACAGGGAAATTACAGTGCTGGTGAAAATGTGAGGTTATTACAGAAGGAAAAAAAGATATGCTGTGCAAACCTGAAAAATATGAAGTAGAACAGAGTTTAAAGTGATGGGGTACAAGAGGCTGACTGTTGTAACTGAAATCCAGTTAACAAAGGTCTTTACAGTATACCTGTAGTATTGTACAATGAGAATATGTAGAAATCTAGGAAATGTTTATATAGCATTTAAAGGCATTTAATATCAACTAAATGGAGATACTTTTAGTCACTGGTGCCTGAATGCATCCTGAGGAGATGGGTAATGTAAATATAAAATACAAAAGCATGCTAGGCACATAGACCTGTTGGAGTGGATCCAGAGGAGGGCCATGAAGATGATCAGTGGGCTGGAACTTCTCTCCTATAAGGACAGGCTGAGAGAGTTGTGGTTGTTCAGCCTGTAGCAAAGTAGCAAAGACTCTGGGGAGACCTCATTGTGGCCTTCCAGTATCTGAAGAGGGCGTACAAGAGGGCTCGGGAGGGACTGTTTACAAGGGCATGTAGCGATAGAACGAAGGGTAGTGGCTTTAAACTGGAGAAGGGGAGATTTAAATTAGATGTAAGGAAGAAGTTCTTCACTCCGAGGGTGGTGAGTCACTGGAATGGGTTGCCCAGGGAAGGTGTGGATGCTTCATCCCTGGAAGTGTTCAAGGCCAGGGTAGATGGGACCTTGGGCAAACTGGTCTAGTGGGAGGAGACCATGTCTGTGGCAGGGGGTTGGAAGTAGATGATTTTTAAGGTCCCTTCCAACTCAAACCATTCTATGATTCTATGAAAGAGAGTTGAAACACAAAAATATGTGATATAGTCTACAAAGAACTGATTCAATGTATGTAAAGGGGAGCTGTGACATGGGTACTTGACTTTTGTCACTGGACAGCTGGAGTTGTTGGATGCTATTTGGCCACCATTACCTAAGTTATGCTTCCTGCTGCCTGAATGAGAGAGTAGTAACACTTGGATGTGTTGAGGTTCAAGAGACATCCTAAAAATGAGGGTTTTTTCATCCAAGAAAGAATTTAACAAAGGTACAAAGTTGACTTAACCAGACAACCTTTCACATTCTGTGTGGTACCACCATTTCTAGAAAGCCAGCAATACAACTTTTCATGGTAGCTCTAGCCTCAATTACACAAATGAAAGCTTTCCAATTGTCAGGCTTCACAGCATCGTAACTGAGGAACTTCTTTAGAAGGAGGCCTTGAGCAGCTCCACCTTGAGTTGGTCTTGAAAACTTTTACTGGTTTTCCTCATTTCTTATTGTATATGTTTAAAAAAGCAGTTTGTAGACTCTTTCACTCAATAGCTTGCTCAAATGGATTACTTTGCTTCTCAAATCAGGGGAAGATTTGACAAGAATTTGCAAGATCAAACTTTCTGAAAGAAGTCTTCCCCTTTTTTCCCCACCTACAGTCTTTAATTCTAGTTTTTGGAGTCTTTTAACTGTCCTTTCATAGCATCTGCCAAGTTAGTCCTGTCTCTAACCTGCCAATGTATGTGCTGCATGTTAATGTTGCCTTCTGGCATGTTTTATGTTCATGTCATTGTTGATTTTTCTTCTGCCTTATCTGCTAGGCAATGAAATCTTCCTAGTTCTCTGTGCTTTGAGCATACTAAATTATTGTACTGCTTTTTTGCTAAATATTTTATTTAGAACAGCCAGACTTGGAATTGGATCTAAATAATTCGGTAACCTTTTGATGAAAACTGTAACGGGTTTGGGTACTTAGCTTTGGCTGTAAAGCCTTGCTTACTTCTGTGGGATAGTGTGTTTTTAGGCTCTGTAGTGACCTAGTGTGGCCTTGTCAACCCACCAAGACCATTTTTTTGTAAGTGTACTGCATATAGATGTAAGGACTGCTAAAATACTTCTTCAATTCTAGCAGCTGACATGTAGATTGAAGGATGTTAACTTAGCCAATTGAAAATGTTATTAACCATCAACGGGCAAAATACGAAACTTTAATCAAGCATATATTTGACTTTTTACTCTGTGTAATAAAAAGGAATCATTGACAAAACTATTTTATTACAGTTAAAAAATGAGCGTGGAAAATATAGAGTCCAAGACTTCATTTTTAAAAGCTGTAGAGCAGAACTCTGCTTGCTGATGTAAGCTGTTTATGTTGTTACACAAATTATCCCTGGTAAATTGGATTCTTGTAAGTCTTGTTAAGTCAGACTAATATCAGGATAACACTTTATTTGATGAAATGGATTAATATAGAAATAGTGATCAATTAAAATTTTTAAAAAATAAGTATTATCAGAAAGGAATATTTTCTAACTTACAAATATACCATTAAAACATATTTAAAACTTATTATGAAACAGCATACATGCTTAAATAATCATAAGTTCTACTTGTGGTAAAGACAGAAATCTAGTTAAGACAGTAATATTAAAATTTCTGTAATAGGATGTTTGAAAATACATGACTTTTTTTTTGCCAGTATTCATATTGTCCGTTTGTGACTGTTTAATGAGAGTTTGTGCTGTTGTTTTTTGTGTGCCTTTGAGTATATGTTACAAAGTATATACGATGAAATGCTTTTCTAGTTTAACTTACTAGTAACTCACATATATGTTTATTTGCTAGGGAAGTATCATCTGGGAGATAATATTTAAGAGTGTGAGGAGGTGAAAATCCACATGAACATAAAATGTTCTTTATAGACATTCATTGTAGAAATGTTTTGCCGTTTTCTTGTTTTGTGGATTTGAATTTTCGGGTAGTACTTATGAAAGCATCATCCAAACTTAAACAGGAACAGATATCAGTGGTGCTTGTGTTGACAATTTTGTATTTGACACTTTAAGCCTTGCAACTTGGCAGATGAGGTATTGACGTTCTGGAGCTCTGGTTTCTGTATTTTGTATGGATAACAATGACCTGTGTAGACAAACTTCCTGGCTCATGAGCTCAACCGCCTGAGCTCAATCGCATCAGCCCTCAGCATTTTTCCTATCTTTAACCAAAGCATTGATGAGATTCAGATGGGGTGAAAATGCGAGTAGTATCTGGGAAAAACATGTTAGGATGATGAAGACTGAGGAAGTATTTTAAAATAATGTACATCTTTGAGCTAAATTAACAGCTTCTTGCTATCTTTTTTCTTTTTTTTTTTTTTCCAAATCAGCTTGTCAAATAAGGGTAAGCAGTGGAGGTGTGCGCCCAGAAAGAGCTTGAGCTGAGATAAGAAACAGGATCTGCCCCTCCTTTCCAATAGAATAGTAGTCCTTGTAGCTTGCCATGTGATGAAAATGGATTCTGTGTTATGTGACTGAGAAACCAAAGGGGCTCAGGTACAGGTAGGTGGAGTTACAGTGGAAGCAGAATTATAGGTCACAGTGAACAGAAAGGAGGAGGTGAAACTGATTTTTGAGGAGAGTAAGTAAACGTGTAAGGGATATACTAGGATTTTAATCCATAAGATGCTGCATTTGGAAAGTACAAATGTACTTTTTTTGCATGTGAAAGAAGGTGGAGAGAGAGAAATAGATGTTTTCAAGCAGTAGGTCCTAAAAAACACTTATTACGTGCTGAAGGGATGAAATGATTTTGGAGACATAAAGACCAAGAAAATACAAGACTTGGACATTACTGTCTACCCAAGGCAGCTAACATGTTATAGATGGTTTACTGTAGATCTATATAACTTGCAGTCTTAAAAAAACACTTGTTTGAGATGTTTGGCTCAGTTGACAGCAGCAGCAGCAGCACGTTTTGTTTGACCAGGTGGTAAGAAATGTCTGGAGCCTCCTGACTCATCATCCCTGTTCTGGCTTGCTGGCGGTCAATGTGCAAGAAGCTCTGGAGGTGTAGCATGCATCTGCTCTTACCAGCTGTCAGGGAAGGACAGGTTACTGTGGTCAAGTGAAAGGAACGATGATACAGCCCCATGTCAGTGAACTCGAAGCCTTTTCAAGATATTAGCACAAGATGGGCACTTGGTTTTGGTGCTTTGGCCAAGTTTCTGCCAGGAATTCATGAGAGCCTGTTTGTTCATGTAGGTGCACGAGAATGAAGCCACAGCAGAGAGGTGCTGCATGGGAGCTGGAGAGAGAAATCTTGCATGCCTGTGGTTATGGCAGATATGCGTATGGAGCACAGGGGAGGCTGTAACTCCACTGGCAGAATACTGGTCATGGCTTAAATGCCAGCTCCGACTTTTCTTTCAGCTAGCACTTTCAGTGTGTTAGTATTTCCTTTTGATAATGGTATTTGGTTTGCAGATGGTAAAATCTTGCTAGTCTAACCAGTTCCTAATCAAACTGTCCTGGGTAGTTTGGTTATTCTTTGATAATGATTTCTGATTTTCTTCTTATGTTCTCCTTTGACTTTCTACATCTAGACAGACTAGACTTCTGAAGTCAGACACCTCTGTAGAGTGTCTAATGTCTTAGAAGAATGTTAACAAGTTAGCTTTCTCCTGCTGTGTGGGGATTCTGTCTAACACCTTGCAAGCTCTTGTACTTGGAGGATCTTGGTCTCTCTTGCTATATTTTTGGGAGGTGTTTTAATTTGTCTTCCCTTGTCTTTTGATGATAAGGAAGTATTTTGTAATCAGCAGCGTATAGGAGCCATGGTGGTTCTTTTTGGTAGCTCTGGATTAATATCTGTTATACTGCTGCAGGGACCTGACCTCAGTGACACAAGTGGTCACTTTTATAACAGTATACCTCATGGAGGTGAAGCCCCAGTTCTGCAAAATGGTGTGACATTTGGAATAGCTTTAGGGATGCTTGTCTCAAAGGGGATGTGAGTGAGGTTCTAGCCACTGTAATCCAGGAAGGAGTTTGACCCCTAAATAATCTGTTTTTGGCTTGTGCTACCAGACTGAATTTCTTCTGAAATGTTTTAAGTTCTGCTCTGTGTGTTTTTCTCTGGAACCTATTATCTTGACCTCCTGCTTTCTTTCCATAATGCATACTCTGGCACATTCCTCTCTGCGAGTCATTGTGTGTTTATTAAAACTTGCCATTTCTGAAATGCTACTCCACCCAGTATTTGTGGCTTGGGTAAGTTGCATGTACTCTTTCTCTGTGGGTTATAGCTTTATGAAAGTGTGGTGCTGGGTTTGAAAGGCACAGCAGGAATGATTGCTGGGCAACTTCTCAAGCAAGTTCTTTCTCCATGACAAACCCTGCAGAGCCAGCCTACTTGAGCCTGAACTGTGACCTTGACAATTTCATAAGGGCTGAGATGAAAACAGTTGAGAGCTGAGCAGTGAGCAAGCCTATTTACTTTGGGTGGGAGGAGCAGAGCAAGAGGGTTAGTGAGCGAGGAACTGCAGCCAAGTACAGTTGCCAACAGGACGCTGAGAGCCTTGGTGTTCATTCATAAGCACTCTAAAGCCTGTCTCTGGAATTACTCCTCAGCTAAACTGCACTTGATTTGGAAAGACCAGAGAACAGAAGAATATTTTGGTGAAAGAAACTTGCCACTGTAAACTACTAATGCAACTTGTGACCTTGTGGTTCAGATGTCTTTTATCTGAATCAGATATTGGTGTCTGAAGGCAAGTATGTCTTTAATACCCTTTTTCTTAAATAGGAGAAAACCACTTTCACTTACAGTCCATGTGGAGAAATCAGGTGTTGGATAATACTCATTTATAGGTGTGATAATCTATCAGTTTCATCTTTCTGTTTTCTGTATGCCACAGAGTGTGTGTATACTGCATGCAGTATGACCTTTTCTTTTGGTGGACTGAGGGGGGAGTATTCCACTGGAAAACCTAGTGTTGTCAAAATGTCAGGGTAAATTATTGTCACACTTGAAGGGCAAGTCTAAAAAGCTTCTGCCTTCTCTGCTACACTGTTGGTTTCCCTTCTTCCTCCTCCTCCTTCCTTTACCTTTCATACAGTAGGGTTTTAAGAAAGTTTTGGATTTTCATTTGTGTACCTCTAAGGGGAAAAAGGATATATATTTTTTTTTTTTACTTTGTATCACTGGATATACTCTTACTTGTATTATTGCATCAGTATCAATTTGTATAATATATTCATTATGTTAAACTTCTAAAAATCTGTATAAAAAGGATTATTATAATTCCTCAGTTGGATAGTTCAGAATATATTTGATTTGAGTTCAGTTTCCATGCTTGGAATGAATTCCTGTACAATTCGGTGCGGTCTTTTTTGATAAGCCTGTCTCTTTTTTTCAGCTGCAAATATTTTTCAATTGGAGAAATGCTTTAAAACTAAACCCAGGTTTTGTCAAAAGTGTTCATGAGCTGTTGGAATTGCATGTGTCTTCTCTTTGCCTTTTGTTTTGTACACTGAGATTTAAATTTTGACCCGGGCAATATCCTGGAAGAATGTCTTATGCATGGGATTGTGACTTGTTTTTCAGACAGCATTTACTACTGAAGAAGCCCTGACTGAGTAGCTTATATGATAATTGCTTTCTGTCCTTTAGAAAAATGTATACAACAGATAAATTTTCCTCTTCAAAACAGACTTTTTTCAACAGATTGAGAATGGATTCTTCCCCTTGTACCCCCCTCACCCTGAGACAGATGAACTAAATATTTCAATCACATTTTTTCTGTCTTCCTACTGATTTATGTGTTATATAAAACAGAAACAAGGAGACTTTCTCCCTTTCAGTGCCATATTTAGCCTAGTGCCTGCTTTCATGAAGGACTTAATTTTTGTTAGGAGGAATCTCATTTTTTCATGTACAGATGCATGTCACACACCAGATACGTTTAGGCTTGAGTTCCAATACTTTTCTGTTTATGCAGACTTTTCAGCTGTGTCAGACTTCTGCAGTTGGACTTGGCTGTAGGTCTGTTTGTGAGTATTTTTTGAAACCATTTGAACTTCCAAGCTGTGTATATTAGCGCATTTTCAAAGTACATCAATTATTAAGGCACAGGGAACTGATATCAAAAGGATAGAGGCTTTCTGGGACATCAGTCTAAGATGACCTCTAATGACTGATTTTATCAGTAGATAGACCTATTCTATCTAATGTGGGTTTTTGGTTGGGGTTTTTTTTTTTTTTTTTGAGTGGGGACAGGGTAATAAGAAGATGAAAAGAGTTTTTTTTCTTTTGTAGGTCTAATACATAGGGGCTAATGAAGTGCACCTTTCCATTGTCATGTACAGAACATGCAAATAAAAGCACTTCCAGCTACTTGAAAGTACTTCTGTGTCCTTTTGGTGGTCAATTTATTGCAAGGAATTAAAAGGGTTTCTAAGGGTGCTGAGTGTGTGGAGAGCAGAACCCCTTTGAATATCACAGCTGATGCTAAAGAGTTGCAATAAACTTTAGCTTAGAATCACACCATGGACAAAAAATGCTCATTTTTGTTAAATGTTACAGATCTGTTTTGATCTAACAACCTTTTGGCTGTGTCAGCAATCGCTCCAGCAACATATACTGCTTTGAAGTAATTGAAGCAGATGAGCATGTGTATATGAGTATTAGCAGGCATAATAAATCATGAGCTGTTGAAAAGGTGGAGAACTAGTGAATTTTTACAGCCAGACTATGTAATTAACTTTTATTGCTGCAGCTTTAAATGAAATATGAAGATGACTGGGTGGGGGAGGAGAGAGATGGAAGAAGCTTAAATTGGATTTTTATTTTTTTTTCTTTTCCTCCCCCTTCTTCATAGTCTTGAAACAGAGTCGTATTTTGGCAAAAGGCACAGAGTCTGCCTCTCCTATGTTGTTGAGTTACAGCAGAAGGTACTTAGTCAGAATACTTGGATAATGGCTTCCTTGGTTTGGAGATAGCTTCAGAGAGGGGGAGTGTAACATTATCCATATTGAAATGCTTAATTTTATCTGCCCAAAGATTTCAGTTTCACTTCTAAATGGAGAAAAAGTCATAGGAAGGAGAAAGGTTTTTGATCTTTTCTCATTTAGCTTGGCTACATGAACAGTGTCAAGGGACCTGAGAGGGCATGGAGAGAAATGAGAGGAAGACCTTCAGGATTACATTGTTTTCTCAGACCCCTGGATGTATAGCTGCTTTTTAGTAACATGGGCATAATGTGGCAGAGAAGACTGTGGTGGAAGAACTTGGTAGGGTGGCAGAGTGATGCTCAGAAGTGGCTCCAAAACGGGTTGGTACAGCAGCTGGAGGCAGATGCAGACTATGTGGTGTGGATGGTGGCTGGTGCAGCCACCCATTCAGTCTGTGCGACCCTGCTGTCCTGGTACAAGACATAGAAACATCCTGATACCAGTGTCAGTAGAGCATTCCCGGGCAGGGTCACAGCCCTGACTCTGAAAGATGAGATAACAAACCAATTAACTGGGCAAGATAGGTCTGTAATGAGAGGATATGGTTCCTTCTGTGTGTAAAGGGAGTTTCACTGCAGCTTTCTTTTTTCTTGGTTTTAATCACGAAAAAGAAAATGCATATTTTGAAGATACTTGGACCAAGGTAGATGCTCTGGGAAGACAGATTTGGAGAGTTGATGTGAAACTGTTTATTTAGAACAAAACCAAGGTGACAAAAGTGGTGATCTCCCTCCTTGCATTTCCTCCTTATTACCCCACCATTCGACTCCCTAAGTTATTCAGTTGCTCTTTCTGTTCCTTCTGGGACATCTGGACAAGGACTGCTTCAGCTGAGAGAAGTATGGGACACTGTAATGGGTAAATGGGGACAGGCCTCAATACATGACAAGCTCATCCAGTTTTTCCCCCTCCCTGTGCTCAAGTGAATAGAGTTCTTCACTTCTTGTACAAACAAAGTCAAACTTACGTATCACATAAACATTTCTATTGATGGCTCATACTTGTTTTTTTTCAGTTACATCTTTTTTCCTTGGCATGTATCAGGACATTAGTCTATTAAGAGGCATGAGGAAATTCTAATCCTTCATAGGATCCTGGAAGCTACTGTGTTTCATAATCATAAAAACTATTTTCAGTGTTTTCTGTGTGTGTCTTAGTGCATGTATCTATAGAAACTGATGCACATACACTCTGCACAGTTAAAACCTTTCATAGGGGTTATAAAATACTTCAGCCTACTGCATTGTTCCTGAGCCAATGTGAACCAAAATTACTGAGCCGCAAATAGTAAGTACATTTCTTTGCATAAGAGCTGGAGTAAACAGTATTATTTGAAGATTAATCAAATTCACACTACCATAGAATGTATTTGTGGGATGTTTTTCACTTTGTAAGAAGAGGAGATCTCTAGTATGGCGTAAGGGACAACGCAAGTTCTTGTTTTCAAGCCAATTCTTAGTGTCCTATTTTTATGCTTTTCAGCAAACAGAGTAGGTTTCAAAATGTATTTTGTCAGAAATATGGTGTGGGAAAATGGGATCAGCAGAGAAGCACCAGATGGGAACGAAATTCTATATATGGAAAAGGGTGGACATGCATGCCAGTCATCAGAGCAAAGAAGCAGCTGATCTAACGAGCAGTAGATGAAGGAGGTTAGGGAGAGCTTATTTGACTTTATTCTGGTAGTATCAGCAAGAGCACTTTGGATCAGTTGATTTATAGGAAGCACAATTTACTGGGACTTTTTATGTTTAAAATTTAAGTTGGTTCATTTAAGTGTTTTATTCATTGCATAAAATATTTGGAGCATTAATAATAATAACCCTGTTCTGGAGTTTGTTATGCAACTCTTCCAGGAATCAGGCTGGTTTGTATGTATAAATATGCCAGAGTATTAGAGAAGAAAAAGCTATCACCTCCCCTTTTAAATAGAAGTGAGAAATGAAGATGTAGAAACCACAGCAATCAGTTGATGAAAACTAGCTATGTAGGTGCCTAAACAGGAAAGTTCAACGTGGCTGAGTAACACAAAATGTTGGCTTCTTTTTCAGAGTCTTGTAGTGTACCACAATATCAAACAGAGATGCCACATAGCTCATGAGTTGTGCTTTGTGCAAGAGGATTTGGGACTGGAAAGACTAACAGGAAAAAGAATTGATTTAAGGAAACCTTAAAACCTAAATAATCTCAATTTTTCTGTGCTTAGAAAGCAGAGATGAGTAGGACCAAAACTGAGATGTAAAAGCTGAGATGCTGTGTATTTGTGGAAAAGAGGAGCGGAAGCAAAGCCATTCTGCTTTAAGCATCCTGATGGATTTGAGGAGTGTAGCATTGCTTGGCTTGCTGCTGATTTGGCAGCTTCTGTCTCTTCACTGCATTTTTCATGTGTGCCCTTCTTTTGTTTCTGTTTTTTTTTTTTTTCCTTTTGTATCTTACTCATCAGAATGTGAGGTAAAAGGCTGTTACTGCAACACTCTTGTTCCAAGCAGCTAATGCTAACTAGCTTTTGCAGAGAACATAATCCTTACACAAACACCTTAACTCATGAAGGAAGAGGGTCCAGTGCGACGTAGGTTTTCTTCATGTGCTGGGATTTCATCTGTGTTTTCTCCAAGAGCTGATGGCCGAAAGCTTGTCCGGAATGCTTCATTTGGAGGATATAACGAACTCTCTCCTGCTTTACCAGGTTTGTTTTGGTCTTGCATTTCTTAAAATGTGCAGCAGAGAATATAATTTTCACCTCGATTTTTTTCAGCTTAAATGAAAGCAGTGTATTGAGATGTTGGTAGAAATAAGAACGAATATTGCTTCTATGCATTTAGATAACGGCTCTTTGTAGTGGCAAGGTTTGCAGATAGGCAAGTGAGTTAGCTTACACCACAGTAAATCTCTGTTTAAAAGGCATTTGTGTATTTGGTACTGACAAGACAAAACTTGTTTTTGTTGTTTAGGTTTTTATGACTGAAGTTCTGTGATGTGGTTTATAAATACCTTCCTGCTTTGTACTTTCCACTCTCCTGGCACACAATGAACTTGCTTTAAAATAGTAAAGTACAGCAAAAGGTTTTAATTTGGCTATAACTACTGAAGAATCTGTGCTTATCAATGGCTTCACATAAACTGACAAGGTAAAATGAGTTAAGGCTAAAAGCATAGCCTTGCTAAACTCTATAGTGCAAGATTTTTAAGATTTAACCCCAGAAAGGTCTTGAATCTCCTGCTGCTCAGAATTGTTGTCTCCTGAAAATCAATGCAGGAATATTGAAATGAATTTCTAGAGTTTCATTGTCCATGATGTGCACTTATGATATAGGTACCTGAATTTCAGCAGTTTACTTCAGGGAACATCAGTGCTTGAAAATGTGTTACAAGGTCACCTCTTCCTGAAAGGTGACATTGTAGAAATTGTACATTCCTACCAGAATTACTCTGTATGTGTGGTTTGTCTTGTGCTTGCGCATATATGCACTTTGTAGCGTAGTCCCCATGGGGCCATAATGCTGGGCGGAAGGGGCCGGGGGGGGGGATTATAATAGTTTTCGCTTTCTATTGTATGCCGTCTGCAGAATGGCTCACTGAATTTGTAAGCCCTGGTTCTGAAGCCATGGAAAAGAGTTGGGTTGCAGGCTGGCGATTAGGAGCTCTCCGCATCGCTGGCCGATGCTGGCTTGCAGAATCACTGGAGCATCATGTTCAGCCTCAGGCAGGTGGGGGCAGTTACCTGGGACACCACATTCTATTTCATCACCGCATTCGATATTTTCTATTTTACCCTATAACATTTCCTTTCACTCTGCTTCAGGAAACGATCAGCCTTCTACCACAGATCTAACACTGAGTTTTATTCACGCTGCTGAGGAGATAAAGATCTCAAAGCTTGAAAGCATGGAGTTGACAACTAGACAGATCATCCTTCCCTTTAAAATAAGTGTGTAGTCTAGTAATTACTGAAATAAAAAGGGATTCATTCCCTATTTGCTTCCTTCCTTTATAGAATTCTACATTAAAGCTGATTGCTGTCCATAAGTGGACAATGAATGACTTCTTAAACAGCAAAACAAATGGAAACCAGTTTTTAATTAAAAAAAAACAACCTGCAAGTGTAAACAGAACATGTTTTAGTTATATCTTTTGGAATATTCCATATATTTGAAGAATTTAAACAATATTAATATGCTGGAAGGTGTACTCCTTCAGTTTTGCTTAAGCAAGTAGTTATTGCTCTACTAAAAGATACTAGTGTGTAGTTACAATGAGGACAATCCAGTTATTATTGTTTATTTTATATGTGTTTGCAAAAGAAAACGTGACAGTGAGAAAACACATAAAAGGACTTTGCTTACTTTCTGATTACTTCAGTTTCAAAATTCATGGAGGAATCTGAATTAGTTAGCAAGGGATTGTATTTTTAAAACTGGTTCTCAGCAAGCTTTTGAAAATCAGTTTAAAAACCTGTTGTATCCTATGTTCAATTATTGAAAAAGATTTTTTCCTTTTTTCTGTGTTTATTCTATAGCACCAGTATTGATATCTCCCACTAAGTATAGCCCATAGTTCTTCCAGAAGCATATAGTTTTTCAGCTCAATTGCTTGTTCTTCACAGCTGCACAGGCACACTAGTAATCAAATCAGGCTGTTCCTTGCTTTTCACTTGGAATTCAGTAGTATTGTTGCTTGGCTTGCTATTTGTGATCTTCTCATGCGTTGCATTGCTTCTTTTACTGGTTCTTCTGTTTGTTGGAAAAAAGCCTCCAGTGGATAGTAATTCTTTCTCTTCAGGTAAAATAGATCTGATGTTAAAAAGTAACATGTTTTTTTCTGATGTATTTCTCAGGTATCCTAATTGCAGATGGAATTTATTGAAAGGCACAAGGCCAGTATTTAAGATGTAGGAGATGTTAATGTGGTTGGGTTTTTCCCTTCCCTCAAGATCGATTGAAGGAACAGGTTGGGGGTGTGACTTTAAAGAATGATACCTGTGTTATGCTTCAAAATTGAAATCTCTTAACTAAACAGTTTTGCTTTAAAATGTACCCTACCACAGACTTTAGCATCCAGGAATCTTTAGGATAATCTTACACTGTATATACTCCTTGTTTTTTGTCAAAGACAGTGTTTTGGAGGACTTCTGTCGTTGTTGTATTGACTGTGTAGTCTATCTCAGACTCTGAAGAAAAGCTGTTTGATGTTGTTTCATTGGCATCTTGCATGTACAGAGTTCTGGTTGTTCAGTTGCATGCAGCTGTCAGGCTTTTGCATCTATCTGAAAGCTCACAATGAGTTTTCACATAGATTTCTGCCTGCAAGTTTTGGGGGGTTGTGCCTGGAGCTCACAGTAGGAACATGCTAATGGACAGTTTCCCTTGGCTCCTAACTTCACACCATGAACTGTGGCTGACTGCATTGTGGTTGGGATCAGCTTTCAGAGCCCATGGGGCCTGTGATGTTAAGACAAAGATAGTGACTGTTAAGATGTAGTGTTGCTTTGAACACAATCCTTGGTGTCTAGAACTGCTTTAGAGGCCACAGTAATGGAACTTGTGTTTAAAATAAAAATATTCTGTTTTCAAACCTGGACAAATCTGCAAGTGTCTTGAATAATACTGGGAGCTCAATCTGCAGCTCTGAAGGTTGATTCAAAAGACACTAGCTCGCTGTCTCCTAACTCTGAACATTGCTTTCAGGATTTTAGGTAGAGAATGATGCACAAATTCATGACACTTAGTAGACATAAAGTTACAGAAAAGGGACTTGCATCTTCAGCACCTGAGTTTCTACATTGTGAAATGTGAGCTCAGGTTATCTTGTTAAAGAGTTCCTGATTGGATTACAGGATAGGAGACAGCAATTAAGCTAAAATACTGAGGCCAAAACCACTGCTGATAAACACTGAAAAAACTTGAAACACCTTCTTTTCATTAGAACCTCTCATTCCCTGACAGTCTCTGGCCCAGACACTAATTCAATAACTGTGGGACAATTTTCAGTATCTCTGGGGTGAACAAAACTACAAACAGGGCAATAACACAAAGCATCGTTTAGAGGCACAGCTTTCTTGACTTTGCTGCTGTCTTTGTCAGAAATCCCTAGAGAAATTAGCTCTTATAACTGGTAGCTAGCAGGAAAGGAAAAAACAGTATTTCATATTGTTGGTTCTGTGAGTATAATTGTTCTGTTGTTGTTGTTTCCTTGACCAAATATCTCCACAGCCAAGTGTATATTGTCCTCAGCTTGGGCCCATATACAGCTTTTTGTGATGTTTCAGTACAAATTCCTCTGCAGGTATTGGTATCAAACTGTTAGAAGAAGTGAGACTGCTTATGGTCCTGAGGCCTCTCTATCTGAATAGAGGCTCCCTAGAAAACGCATCCTTGCAATGTGCTGTGTCTGGATAAGCACCTGAAATATTATTTATTTTTTTAACATGTTTTAGCACATGAGGATAAAAACCTTCCCTCTGTATTGAGTGAGCTTGTCCCCTCTACACAGAGGGAGGTTACAGTAGTGTGGTGTGAGATGTGAAGCTGACAGCTTCGGTTTCCTCACAGACCAACATGGAACAGTACAAGGTATTCCAGGACCTGCAGTACCCTGAGTTGGGTTTGCTGATGAATCCCTCAGATAGCCCTTTGCTGCACGGGCACACCTCGGACTGGAGACACTGGAAGGAAGGAGGTGAAATTCAAGAAAACAAGACTGAACTTTGGTCTTTGTGGCTGGTTCTGTGGGACTGAGTAGTTCTTTCTGTTTTCATTTCAGCTGGGTGATAATGATGAAAAGCTTGTTTATGAAAATAAGAACATCTGTTTGTTAGATAAGGATGTGTAGAGCCCTTAACTGTTGTGTTTTAGAAAGCAAGCTGTGAATTATAGCTTCTCTTCTGTAAGAACAATCCTGACTTAGCACTTCCCCATTGATTCCCATCACTAAATCTTTTGCATGTCTCTGTAAATAAGTAAAAACAGGAAAGCCATTAGAAAATGCCTGCATTACTTTTTCAGTGGAACTTGGTTCCTAATGAGGTATTTCTTTTGGATGTGGGGGTGAGGAGAAAACTTCAGTACTATGGTTCTGGTGTGTGTTTGACTTCCCAAGACTGCCATTGAATCTAGTAACTTCTCGGTGAACTAAGGCAGGTCTATCCTCTAAGGCTTGAAGCAACCTTTATTTTGTTTGAGCACCTGATGACTGGTGCAGTAGAAAACGTGCTTTTGTATTTGATGTTACATAGGAGGAAATGTAGCTTCTGGCCTCTGGATCATGACATGCCTTTTTGGTTTTTTTTTTTCTGGATTCCTTAG
This sequence comes from Eurystomus gularis, assembly GCA_013400335.1. NCBI lineage: Eukaryota > Metazoa > Chordata > Aves > Coraciiformes > Coraciidae > Eurystomus > Eurystomus gularis. The sequence goes on along the minus strand of VZZY01013329.1, from coordinate 7,672 downwards.
TAGTGCAGATCTTCTGCCTGTCTAGGTACTGATTCCCTGTGGTCAGAAAGTCTTCTGCATTACAGGTTTTCACTAGCTGAAAAAAATCTATCATGGATGTGTTGGAAGAATTTAAAAAGGAAAGGTTTAATGAGCTGTGCGCAAAGGGGCTTCTATAAAGACATGTAAAGGTTTCTTTAAAGGCATGTGGGGTTTACTTTGTCTAAACATAAAATACTGTATTGCAGTATATAACTTAAAAAAAAATAATCTTATCTTAAAAAGGAATCTCTGCAAAAGGTAATAAATATAAACAAAAAACCCCTGAAGACTGATTACCAGACCAAAACTACGTGATAAATCTCCTCATGTTAGAGAAACCAATTTCTGTTTAGAGTACCGATTTCTGTTTGACAGTTGGGAGCATGTTCAAAGGGAAGCTCAGGAGATCTTCTGGTGCCCATTTATGGCATTTACCTGCTGGCATGGTGCCCTCTGGTGGACTGAAGCTCTAGGGTACCACTGTGGGAGCCATGCCAGGCTTTTCAGCTGTGTGGATTGTTCCTGAAATTCATGTATGACTTCATATTTATCTACCTTCTATCTGGAGGGCATGCAAATGATGGCATTTTTACTTACATAGATAAATGCATTGTGCAATTCATTTTATTCCTGTTTAGAAAAGCTTTATGCTACCACCAGCATATTCAAAGAAAATGAATCACTGAGATGTTACATCTCGTAACCAGAGTACATTATTTTTTCCTGAAGAGGATGCTTGGAGTTCTGTGGCACATCACAGCTGGGCAGCAGCTCTAATGCCAGTTGTGATCCCCACTTCCATTGCTACACGTATACTGTCTCTTTGCTTTTTGGGTACTGGGAAAGTGTGGCGTTTGTACTGTAAGTCACTCGCAGAAGGTAGATGTGGGATTTTGACAACTGTTTTAATACACAGTCTTGTAGGTACACTTATGCGGTGTCAAGTTGAAGGTATAAATTCAAGGCTAACTAAGCAACCTTTTCCATTTTCTTGTAAAAAAACACTGACTGGCAATCTTAATCAGTGTTTTGGACTTGCTTTCATGTAGGTGGTAGTTTAACAATTATTTCTAGCTGCAAAAATGAACAAACCAGAAAAGGCTTTATTTAGTGTTCTGCTCTGTGCATGCATGTATGTACATAGACGAGAATGAGAAGATAAAAAGTTTGCACACCATATTTACAGTTCATCAGGTTATTGGATTAGGTGCAGCCCTATCCAAATACAGTGGACTGTTCTCACCTCTTAGTGGATATTAAATTAGTTCATATTTTAGTAGCTGGTATGTTCTCAACTGTTCTGATGGACTGGTATGTGTGTTTGAAAATCTGATTTCCTTGAACTTTTTTATGCTAAACACATTTTGCAAATTTATTTCAAAGGCTAGCTCGTATAAAATGTTAATGTTTTCAAATAATTTGCAATGATGTTTTTTTTTTCTTTCAGGTTTTGACAAAGGGAAGGATGATGTGCCACAAAGTAAAGAGGATACAACACATTCTATGTCAAAAAGCAAGGTAAGGAAAGCAACATCCTAATCTGCCTTAATGTCAGTGTGCAAAGGAGTACTTCATTTTTAATTAAATGCAAATGTATTTAACTTTCGTTGTAGATGAATGATCTTGAAGATCACTCTTAAGATTCTGCAATAGATAAAGATGAAAGGGAATTTCTTAATATAGTTCTGAGGGTGACATCACATGAAAATCTACAGTTCAAATTAGTGAAAATGAAACATGGAGTCTTCTCACTGTCATCTGGGGATGGGATGTTGCCTCACCAAACGTAATGATGGATGGAGGCCAGCTCTTGCTATGGAGCAGAATTTAAAATCTTTTTAAGCTGTAGGTGAAGATGCTGTTCACTGAGCTGGAGCAAATCTTATAAGCAATTTAAGGAAACTAATTGGAAAAGGTTTAGTTTAATGGCTTAAATTGCCAGAGTAAAACACAGTTAAGTGCAGTCTCTTGTCCTGTCTGTTGCAAAGGCTTCTGTACCTCAGAATTCCAGTATAAAGGCCCATTTTGCTGAGGCAATGAGAGTATGAAGGAAAGTATGTTCAGTAGAATATTAAACTAGTTACAATTGCTATGCATGTTTATGCTTTCTGGTAGTCCTGATAATAGAAATGCAAAAGGCAGGAGCCAGACAAATTAATAATAATCATTGTGTAGTCACAAGATGGAAAAAGGTCACTGAGGTGCAGTGAAAACTGAGAACATCCAAAGGGGAGTTGGGAGATGGACCCTCCAGTCACCAAAACCATAGCATCTTGGGGTTGCTAAACTTTAAAAAGGAAGAAAACATGAACTACCCAAGCAATCAAAAAAACTCTTCTTTTATGTAGCGATCCCAGGGCTTTTCTCTCCAGAGCTGTGTTTTGTTCTAATCACAGTTATTGACACAAGTAGTTTGCAACAGTATTCTTATTCAGAATAAAATGTTCTTTTCTGATGGTATTGAAACAGTTGGCACATGATGAGAGATTTGTGTAAAAAGTCATTGTAGTAGCATAGAGAAAAATCTACCATCATTATCTCTTCCTTTCCCAAACACTTTAAAAATTTTAGAGTACTGCTACAGAAACTGTCAGTGTTAGGACATCATATAGGCTTCTGTGATGCAACCTTCTTATTTGTCGGCCTATTGTAACTCTTACAGTGTGTGAATGTTTTGTTCAGCAAAAGTGCATGGCATGTCAACGCACTGAATTTTTATCTAGTGATTTTTATGTGTTTAGAATGTAGAATTCCAGAAAAAAAATATTTTCAGTTGCATGTCTCATAAAGCAGGTGTCTCTCTCTCTTCAAGACGTGAAAGAGGGAAAGACTGCATTTCATGGAGGGGCAGGTTGTGTATGGTTTGATCATTGACTGGAGTACCTAAGTTCACTTGATTTTCTGATTTAGACATCGCTACAGGATAGAGTTTAAAGACTTTACATGACCCAACTGTGTGGTTTTCTGCTGGGATGTCCACTGTTTCTTACAGAGGAAAATGTAGTAACATACTTTTAAACAGATTGTCAGGACACAGCAGTCATTGGCTGATCTGTAGGGGAAGATCAGGACCTGAGCTTGAACTCACCAAGCTCCCAAGGGAAACAGGGGAGATGCCTGCAGCTCCTTCCATAGCACTCTGCTGCTGGGCTAGCACTGCAGAGCTGTCTGTCAGAGCTGGCCCTGCGCACAGGCAGGTGCACCCCTTGGAGGCAGAAGGCTTGCACTTGAGGTCTTGACACAAATTTTGCTGTGATATTTTGCATCAGAGCCTTAAAGAGAAATGTTAAAGAGATATCGAATGATTCTATGAAATCAAAGTGGCTTAAAGATTATAGCAACATTTCCCTGCTTTAATGGTGCCATCAGAATTGTGCTGGGGTGAGCAGGTTAGTTTCTGCAGATGCTGATGCTGCAGTTCTGTGGTGCGTAGCCAAGCATTTCAAGCTGTTGGTGTCTTACATCTGACTTGGAATCACAAAACTTTGCCTCTTTCATCTTTACTGCATCTTGGCGCCTCACTTGACAGGGAGATCAAGGAAGCATACTTTACCATCCAGCTTGCTTCTGATCAACATATTTATGTTGGTCCAGAAACATCTGAATCATTTTTTACTTGGAAATCAAGTTAATGCTACCTATGTTAACCTGGATTTATTTCAAACTCTATTAATCATTTATCTTTGACTATCCAATGTGTTTATTGACTTCATTATATTTATTTTTCTTGATTCTTGTCTTTCTGGGATGTTAAGCCTTTGTGTGCTTTGCTGTTACTTTAGTTTGTGTCTTTCTACAATTCAAGATGAGACTAACATTCCTACATCTCCTAATACATATTTTTCTTCATCTGTATTTTTGCAATTACTGCATGTGGAGCTTGATAAGACTAATAGTTCCTTTATACCCCACAAATAAACTTCAGGCTAACAGAAGACAGTAACTGTCACAGCTGTGGAGGTGAAGTAGCAGCCATTCTTTCTAAGTAAAGATGGAAAAGCAGTGATGATGAGGCTTGCTTAGAATCTAGTACTGAATGTACCTTGCTATGAGTTGCAGTAGGTTCTCTTAAAATGATTTCTTCTTTTAAATTTCAATCCCATACATTTTGTGTAGATGCAGCACCGAGAAACTTACTCTCTTAAAAAATATAAAAATTAATAATCCGTCTCATAATCCATGGGGCAGGTAAGTATGGACCTTTACTCAGTGTCCTATTAGTGATCTTAAAAACTGACATACTGAGAAAATGAGTTTTTGTGACCTGTGATATACTGGTTTGGAGTTTTTATATACATGACCTTTAGATTGCATTAGCTTTCTGTTAGTGAGCAACTAGAATATTTATGAGTGTTTTGCTTAAGTTGCTCCATTATAGCTTGCATAATGAGTTCATTACCTCTTCTTATGTGACAGGGATGAGCATTTTTCCTCCTTCTGTTATTACCTTACAAGTACTGTATTTCCTTTAACTTCTAGACAGAGGAATTAAATTTCAAGTTGTATACTTGTCTTAAAGCTAAATTTTAAGTGTTAAAAGCATATCTTAGTACAAAATGAAGAGGTTTCCTTTATTTTTCCAAGATGTAAATGGAATTTAGAGAACATTTTACTTGCTGTTGAAATGATTATGAGATAAAATTACTTTGTTCCAGTTATTGAACAGTACTTTTTGACACTTTGTAGGTAGACTCTTGTAAAGTCTTAGTTCTGAATTAAAAGCGTCAAAGTAGGATCAAAGTTAAATTGTTTATTTCCACTTGTAAATCTTTCCTTTTTATTTCTTTGGCTTAGCTTGACTGTTAAAAAGAGGGCTCAAGTGCACTGTTTTCATTATTGCAGTAAGTTTTCTCAAAACTTGCTTATTTTTTTACTGTCATTTTATAGTATTCCAAAATAGAAATTCGGCGAATAGACTTTGCATTATAGCCTGAGATTTGAAATGACCAGTCAGAAATGTTGAACAGCTTCAGAAGCAGTTTGTTTATAAACTGTCCTTGAATTTACACAGTTTAGAAGGTTACATTGATTTTTCTTTTTTTTTTTATTTACTAGGCAAGAACTTTGAGTCCACCAGGCTTATATTTCAGTGCACAAAGAAATGCGACTCTTTGTAATTTATCTGAAGTGTCTGTATAGCAGACACGTATTCAGCGTTCTCTGACTTGCAGCAGGAATGACATAACTCTGTGACAGACTACTTTTTTTCTTCTGTTTTAAGACCTCTGTATCCCAGTCCCTGTGTTTGATGGCTCTAGTTCCCTTTCAACTAGTAGGCAATGGATGCCAAGGAATAAACTTTGAACCTTACAAGATGTGGGGAGAGGCAGGAAGGAGAAATCATGTGGTGCTGAGGCAGCACATTGTCCAGCTATGAACAAGGACTTGGGTTTCATGAGCAAACCTGAGACTCGTTCCCCTGTCTATCACCACTGTGAGCTTCTCGAAGATAACTTGTGAAGTAATCAGAGCATGGTATTAGGGAGGAAGGAGCAGAACGAGTTCCATTAATGGTCAGTTGTACTCTGATGACTTATAGAGCGAGTCCTAGATTGAAGAGGCTGTGTTTTCCTTCATGGGTCACGGGGTAAGTGCTTCAATAGCAATACATTCAGAGGAGCTGTCAGGTTATGAATGAAAACATTGAGATTAGTAAGTCATGGGAATGACTCCTGTGTTTAAACACCAGGAATCTCCCCCAAAAACATCTTCTCTCTCTGCTAAAATAATACCTAACCAGTCAAGACTGCAACATACCAAGTAACAGGCTACATGGGCTAAAGATTTACTGTATACCGTTCAGCTTCTTCTGGAGGAATCTCAGTCTTCTTTTCCATAAAACCTTTATGAAAAGAGACTCCATAAATAAGTGGTAAACAGCTCATGTTACAAGTTGTTGTTTGTTGGTTTTGGTTTTGTGGTGTTTGGTTTTTGTTTTGTTTTTTAAGTTTGAGAAACAGTAGCTAAGTGAGTGGGAATGGGAACTTTACAAGTGTAACTATACACTTCAAACACTTTCTGAAGTGCCTACAACAGTAATATACCCTTGTCATCTATTTATTGTGTATTTTGTGAATTTCAGTCTGAATCCAAGCTTTTCAATGGCTCTGAGAAGGACATCTCTTTATCTTCAAGCAAACTTACGAAAAAAGAATCTCTCAAGGTGAATTAATTTCCAAGTAACTCCTCATAGACTTTAAATGCAGTCACATAGTTCTACCATATTCCCCAATGAGGACACAAAAATGCCAAGTAGTGATGAGACCTATAGAATATTTAAGTATTGGGAGAAGTTGTAGTGTTGATTCTTTTCAAATTTTATTGCATTGTTACTTGACCATGGGCTTCTATAATGCAGTCTTTAAGATGACATGAGATTGTAGTATAGCTCAGAAGATTATAGGATAATTCAGTCTGACAAGGACCTCAGGACATCTACATGCAATGAAATGACAAACTGAATTATCATAGTTAGGATTTGCAGTACCTTTTTCTACTGCCTTCTTCCCTGTGTTTTAACAAGACCAATCTCCACTGGTAGATGTCAGAGAAACATAAAATTATTTGCTTCTAAAAGAGTAAGATTGCTGCAAATTCATACTGGGGAGGGAAAGTAATTGGTGGGTCAGATAATGTACTTGTAAACCTGAATCTAACCCAAATATAGTTTTGTACTTTACACCAGGAAAGGAAGGGGGGGAGGTAACTTGTTTGTTTGGCTGGTTTTTTTCCCTCTGTGATTCTAACAGGAGGTTCAAAGTCCTCAGTCTTAAAAGCAAATTGCAGAAGAATCTGAAATTGGTTACATCATAGCTGCTCTTGAAATGGAGCACAACACAGTTGTTTACTCCTTGAAGTCAAATACTGTGTTTTTAAGCTACTTCTCTGTATTTGTGTTGCAAATTGATTTAGCAGGTTTTTCCTCAGCTTTTACTGATAGATGTCTTTTTGTGCTCTGACTACTGGCTTATGGCTGTGGCATTGTAAGTATTTTAATTATTATTTACAGGTTCAAAAGAAAAATTACAGAGAAGAAAAGAAGAGAGCTACAAAAGAATTACTCAGCACTATCACAGACCCATCGGTTATTGTTATGGCTGACTGGTTGAAGGTCAGAATCCAAGTGTGAAACCTGAGTTGAAGATGTCCCAGCAGCTTGCTGCTTTCTGACCAGAATAGAAAAGGCTCAATCTTTTACTTGCTGTTAATGTTTTCCTACAAGCACAGCAGCCACTAATTGCATCCCAGGATCTCTGTGGTTAAATCCTAGGGGAATAATAGAGGAACCTAGCTCCCACTTAGTATGGTCACCATAGTCACATGCGTCTTGTGTGTACAGCCATTAACTTCAGATGAGTTGGCTTTAAAATTCTTATTTTGTCCTTTTTATTTTACACTTTAATTTGAAGCTTTACTATGTCTGTAACACTAGTGAAAATGGTTCTGTCATATTAGATATTTAAATACAGATTTCTTTGTGTATTTCTGGTAAGTTTCCTTTCTTCTCTTAAGAACTAACTGTCCTCTAATACTGGTACAAAAGATGAGGAATTAATTTCTTGAAGATAGCAGTCAGTGTCAACAGTAGTGTAGTCTACATATCTGTATATAATGCCTTAAATTTATAAATATATAATATATATAATATATT
>VZZY01013328.1:0-72499 GCA_013400335.1 Eurystomus gularis | reverse complement strand
ATATATATAAAAAATAATAATCAAAGAACAAAACTTCACCCGCCTTATATTTCATGTCAATGATCTATAAAAGCTCAAGAATTTCATAACCTGCATGATATTCAGAGACCAAATGTGAAGATGAAAACCTCCTCTTACCCCCAGTTTTAGTTCACAGAAGCAACGTATTCCTATGCAAAACTGAGGACATATATGTCTTTACATATGTTACTTTTATATAGCAGCTTGCCACAAAACTTGGCAGATGTTTGACTAACTTCATTTAAATTTTTCTAAAATAGGAAGCTTTTAAAACTGCTTTCGTTTTAAAATAATCACCTTTATTTGCAGATATTCTCTTCCTTCCTATTCTCTGCAAGCTGATATATATGCAATTTATTAATTCATTTTTTCGCCTTCTAGAAAAAAATATCTTCAAAGAAAAAAAATATTATTTTGCTTCGTGTATAATATCTTTGTGTTTCTTCCTTGTGTTTTATGACAGAAATCCTTCCTCAGGTAGATAGAACTTCAAATTCCACTGTTGCATTTCCTCTAAACCAAACAACAAATAAATTAATAAGAAGAAACAAAATAAGTTCCTTTTATTTATCTTGTGGGGGGGGTTTCATTGTTGTTTTTTTTTTTTCTTTTATTTGTCTCCCCTTTTAGTTTTCCAAGATTTTTCAAGAAAACATTTTACTCTTGCCAAAGTACCTGTATTTTTAATGCTCCTCATACTGGAAAATGATTAAAGAAAGAACTGTTTACCTGTAGTCCCACTGAATGAACCCAAGAGAGTGAAATCTTCTGAGATCAATCGAATTAGACAAGTGCCAAAGACGTGGATATAGTCTTATTCATCTCCTGGAATGAGAACTGACCCATTTTTAATGCTTACTTTTTATTTTACTTTTTTTTTTTTCTTTTCTTACAGTGTTCTTTGTTCTGTTTATAAATAAGCATTGCTCCTATGGTTTTCCATCTTTACTTTTTCTTTATTTTCTGGAAAACAGAACAGATTTTCCTTAGAAAAAGATAATTAGTGCTACTAAATGCTTAGGACTGTTTTTCTTCAAGTAATTATAGCACATACATCTATATCCAAAAAATACGATTGATCGCTATACTTGAAATTTAATTTTTAAAAAATTAATAGATATCATGTTACAATTTACTGATCAGTAACCAAGTTTTAAATTGTAGAAACGTATTTATTCCAACATTGTTATCATGGTCTTGCCCCTAAGCAAACAACTAACTTAAGCTATAGCTTTCGGATGGATAAAATTCCTATTTTTAATCACATTAGGTATAAAAGAGAAGGAAAAGACTCAAAATTGCAATTCTGAAGTCACTCTCTCAGTCCTCAGTGTCTAGATGACACCTCACGCACTTATTTATTTATTTATGTAAAATAAACTTCACTCAGCTCTTCCAGCTGAGGCGATGAGTAGAGCTCCTCATGTTTCCCCTCAGAACTAAGGTGCCCATTCATGCTGATTGTGCTACTAATTCTGCTGTCAGCAAGCAACAGGTCTCCCCTGTGGAGCAAGATTAAGCTTGTTAAGCTTTTAACAAGCCTTGGAGGGAAGCTGTGACAACGGTCAAGGTGACAGTGGCCGCTGAAAGCTACCGTATCGCTGAGATCCCTCTCTGCAGGAAGAAGCATGGTCTGCGAGATCAGGAAAGAGCTAACAGAGCAACAGTTTTCCTGAGTATGTGACAGTCCAAACCATTTCCTTTCACTCTCAATATAAATAAGCCTGCCTTTCATTAACAGGTGGCTAGACAAGGTGAAACAGAGACGGTTTATCACATGAGAACACTGTACTGGGAATAGGTATGTGTTTTCTTCTCACTTGATAAATGTTTTCTCATAATTTTGTGAATTAGCTTTCCTATTTCACTTCTTTTTTTAAGGTACAGACTACACAACCCATTTCTTTTTTTTCCTTAGTTTTGCATACTATCTGTACCTTGTCAAAAGTTCCTCCTATTCAGGCCGGTTCACCTCATCAGTCCTTCAACAAACATTGTCAAGAAACTTTCATTTCTATTTGCTTCTTACTGCTCCTTTCTGTTCCCTTCACATGACACATCTTACTTAGAATACATCCTGTGACAAGATTCAGCATTCTCAGTAAATGAGCATATCTTGTTGGAGCAAGGTATGAGCATATCTTTGCCAACTGTCAACAACAGTTTTACCCTTTTCTTACACCTATGTCTAGTTAATTCTGACTTAGCAAATGAAACGATACCTCTTCTGTATTGCTAGGAAGCCAGTAAAAGCAGCGTTGGTGAAAAAGGCTGTTTTTCCAGGTGGTAAAGGGTAACATACCACTGAATTCCAATTATACTTCTTCAGTTTCCACGAATCTTAGGAAAATGTCCTTCTCCTCTTCCCTTTTTAAATTTTTCATTCACTATACCTCACCCTGTGCAGAGTTGATGTCAGACCATGAACCAAAATGAGGATACAACCTTTCTTAGTAAATGGCAGCTCTCCCCAAACATTCCTATTTCTTAAAACAAACAAAAACCCAAACATGATAAAAAGCACAGAAGATATGAAAATATGACCTTAGGTTATGTTGATTCCCTCACTCAAATCTAATACCGAGTTTTAGACAAAGAAATCAAGTTTTGCCTAGCACAGGCAAAAATGTTTGAGGTAAGAACACCAGAAAGAAATCTTTCTCAGCTTGTTTTTGATATCTAGTTTCATAAATAATTAAATAACCATTACTAAGAACAGAGTGTTAACAAATAAGATTAAGCTGTGTAGTATTCTCATGTTCACTCTGATTTGAGAAAGAAAAAAATAGCCTATCTACTTCTCAAAGCTGAAACTGTATATCATTTGATACATTATGTGTTCATTTCCAGTCTGACAGAGAAACTATACCACTTGTACTGAAGTAGTTAGGAGGTGATAATCCTCAAGCAGTTATCAGGAGACCATCCTCAAAAGAATGAAAATTTGGAATAATCTCACAAGAATCCAGCTGCTCAGAGTATGTAATGCTTTTCTATAGAGTGTAAGGCTTTCTGCCTGTGTCAGGGTGGAATATAATGGATGGACAGTTTTCCCTTGTTACTCCAGGCCCATTTATTTCAAGCTTTAAGGTCTCTGATATTAGGGGGTTTGTATCTGTTTGGAACCAGCAGATTTGACCCTGACATCTAGACATAAAGACAGTAAAGAGTGTTTTGGTGTTAGCCAAGGTACCAGAGCTCATACATGCATCAATCAGACTGTTCCCTTTGCAGAATGTTCTACTCTGCTGTTGTTCTCTGACCTGGCAACACTATCTAGTTGTATTTTCTTATAGTATTACATAAGCTGAAGAATTTTCTCGTTTACCACCTTTTGTGTTCTGGCCAGGAGATTCCTGAATGCCTGAATAAGACCTGCAGGGCTGGTCAGAATTTACTTCCCTTCCTTTCCAGAAAAAAATATGTTAAAAATACATGACAAAAGTACTAAAAAGAGTTTTTCAATTTCCACATAGCAACAGTTGTTAAATTTTCTTAGACTGGATGAGGAAGAAGAAAGAGGAAGAGTTCCTGTTTAAAGCAGGCAATTTCAGTAGAAAAAAAAATCTGTCAACTGATGGCATATTTATTCCTTAAACAGCTAATTAGTGGAAGATCTAAAATTATTTTAGAAGTTTTTGAGAGTTTTTTTCTTTTTAGTTTTACCCTTAACAGGTGAAGTCTGACAAAATGTCATGTTTATTGTTTTACCATTTAGGACTTCTCAGAGATCTTCTTGGACTGGAGCTAATACTGATGTAGCACTAAGCTCTAAATTATCTCATCATAAATATATCTTCCATAATAATTACAGAACTGTTACTATAATCCACAGTTCTTGTTTATTCCAAAATATTCTTATTTATTTTTGGGAGCAAAAGGAATGCACAATGAATATTTGAATTATTTTTCAAAATTGCATAAACTGACTTAAGATAAAACCTAATTTCTCTGAAAAAAAAATAATTTGTTCCATAATTATTCCACAAGATTTTGAGGGTCTTTTTTTTTTAAATAAGGATTATAATATTTTAATTATATTTTTCAGCTGACTATAAAAACCCAACACTAGCTAGCAGACAAAAAATAGCTTTTGCAGACTGTTGCTAGAAAAGTAAAAGTATTTATTTCATGTCTCAGTGTAAAGATATTAACCAATACCTTGTGCATGTGTTTTTTTCTTAGCATGATGCTTATAACTAAATTATTTTTGGGGAAAAAAGAAGGCTGGAGGGCAGAAGACTGCAGAAACTCTCTCCTTTAACTAACTTTTGTTACTACTCTAAATTGACCACTTGTTTCCCTGCCTAATGTCTAAACAGAGGGCATACCCCTTTCACTTGCAAAATACTCTCACACAAAATGAATTACCTTCCCACCACCTTGGTTACTTGCCAGGGAGTACTTTATTTTTCCACTAGGAAAAAGAAAATCAGCTTGTATTTTGCTTGCTAGAGCCTTCTGCATTTTAATTCTGAACTCTGAATGAACATCAGAGAGGCCTTATGATGTTTTGCACAAAAGTGCCTGTGTTCATAGTTTTACTCAGGGCACCCAAAATAGCATGCAGTAAGCAGTGTCATACTGTGAGTTTTCAAAACTAAAAGCAGAAGTGACTTATACTGGCAGGAAGCTGTAACTCCTAAAGCTTTCCGAGGATCTGTGAAGTGAAAAAGAACTGCTTACTTCTCTTCATCACATGTTTAATTCAACTTTTACAACACTCATTTCTTTAAACCTAGAAGGCCCTGAGGTTACACAGGTAAGAGCTCTATCTTTTTTTCTTTATAATCTTCAAAAATCAATTTTCAAACATTTAACTGGGTGTCTCCAGTGCAAAAAAAACAGGCAAAGACAAACCCAGAAGCCACTCAAAACCCGTAGAAGGATAAATCTGCTTTTGTTGTTTCCTCAGAGTTCACCAACTAACTTCTATAGCTGGGAAAATCCAACTTTAAAAGTTGGATTTACTGGAGGAAATACTTATTATGCCTGTTTTGTTTCAAGTTGCACATTAAAATTTTCATGCTTATTATCAGTCTGTTTTTGCAAGACCCCCACGTCTGACAGGCTGCTTGCAGTTACTTCATCCACACTCATGCAAGTGATTGTCACTAAAATGTGCTTACAATTTCTGATGGTAACTTCAAGAAGAGTGAAAAGTCTCTCATTTTATAGGAATACTTAGAAATACTCCCTGGCTTGCTACTCTCCATTCTACTGTAGCATTAATAATATCTTTTTAAAAATTTTGTCTTAACTTTACATTCACGGTTTTCTTCCCATTTCTTTTTATAATCTCCCACAAAGGCAAAGTCTTTCAGACCACAAAAATTGATGCCTCTGCTTTTGTTGGATCTCAGGTAAAATGGCAATTTACTAATAAATAAGATGTTCAAAGAGCAGTGCAGTATACATACTATCAAAATATTTGTATTGCATGCTTCTTTCATAAGAATTCTATTAGGAGATATAGCTAGGATTTCTTTTTCACGTTCAAACTCACTAGTTAGACTGTAGGCAAGAAACAGCCAGTAGAATGTAGCCCAGAGTTGTTTAATAGCTGTTGATTTGTTATTAAAATGCTGACTTTTTTTTTCTGTCAGCTTGCTCATTTCTACAAATTATTATGGTATGAAACTGGTAGGAATTACATGGCTTTTGGATTATATCATTATTTTTTTCAATAGATTGTAATTTAGAATCTGTTGTGGTTGCAAAAATACTCCAGATAAACTACTTTTAATTCATACCAAAATAAATTTGCACTAAGGGCAAAAATTGATCTGTGGACTCCATTTGAGGAGTTTAAATAATACATTTCAATGTTCAGCATTTTTCTGTTAGAATTGTTGAACCAAGTACTTACATAAAATGAATATAGGGCTGTGTCTGGAATTCAGACTTCCTGCATTTTTGCATACTAAGAAATGTATTGGTGTAAGACATAGCAGATAATGAAAATCCATTCTTGAAGTTATTTTTAAGTAAAAGAGGGAGGAAGAAAGAGAGACTTGCTCACAAAATATTCTAAGAAAAGTAGCTTCAAAATGAAGAACAAAATTACAAATCTACTATGGAAAGCCATGCATTTTTAGAACCAAAATGTAACTATTTTAGCCTAGTGTTAGGTAATTTATGAAATTATAATGCACATTTTATATTCAGAACTGCTAAAATGTAGAATATTTTAAAAACGAACTCCATTTGCTTCCTCTGTGTTTCAGAATGCTTTACAATTATCAACCTGAAGTAAATATCAGACCATATCAGCACATTTTAATATTTAAATAAGAAAGCAATATGTGATATGTAATACAGGTAGATTTCAATGATGCTCATGGTTTGAGCTACCTTTTGCTTTTCATAATTGCCCTTTGTTTTATTTGCCTTGATACTTTATAACTCTTTGGGGTGAAATTTCCATTGTGTACTCTTTGCATCACCTTCACTATAAATATACTTGGAAACTTCTTGTTTAGCTTAACCAGAAAGATTTGGCTACTTCTCAAATCAGTTTAATTTGAAAGAGCTAGTTTTGCCAATAGATCTAACAATACAATAGATAATACTGAATTAAAATATTAGTTCTTTGGTAGGTGAAAACTATTATTCTTGTTTTACTTTGCAAGTCACAGAAACTAATGATTTCTACTACAGAACTAGAAACAGGTTCCACTATGGTCCTTTAATTTTTTCTCTATTTCAATTAAGTTTCCAAGCCCTTTTGAGTCTAAATGATGCTAAAGGAAGAAAGATGCAACAGAGTATCTTCCTTCTCCACTCTTTCTATCTTCTAAACCCAGCAAAATACTTGTTTCTGAAGAAGAATGAATCTAGAAGCTGAAGATTGTGTAAGGGTTCAGAGAAAACCTTATAGCTCTCTAGAACTCCCTGAAAGGAGGTCGTAGTGAGGTGGGGGTTCTCTTCTTCCAAGTAACAAGTAATAGATCAAGAGGAATTGGCCTCAAGTTGCGATGGGGGATGTTTAGATTGGATCTTAGGAAAAATTTCTTCACTGAAAGGGTTGTCCAACATTGGAACAGGCTGCTCAGGAAAGTGATTGAGTTACCATCCCTGGAGTATTTAAAAGACTTGTAGATGTGCTGCTTAGTGTCTTGGTTTAGTGGTGAACTTGTCAGTGTTAGTTTTACAGTAGGACTTGATGACCTTAAAGGTCATTTCCAACCTAAATTATTCTATGATTCTATGGTAGCCTTAGCTGTCCTGGTTATCCTGAGTATTGTGGGAGGTTTCATTCCAGAACCTGCTAAGTAGACAAAGTACATGTTCATTAAGAGGAAGTTGAGGAGAATGGAACAACATTAACAGGACCACATGAGTTAGACTTGGGAACACAATTGTGCTTTGGATACAAAAATCCTGGTCTCCTCTCTGCAGCTGCATTGCCTGTAGCATAAAAGCAATTGCAATTGCAACTGTTAACAGTGTTTGCAAACAGACATTACTCCCAGGATTTCTGTCAGGGACACAAATGCAGTGAAGATCTTGTAAACGGAAGGTGATATTAAATTAGAATACCTCACTCTCAGTCCATTGACCTAACTGTTAAATCAAGCTCCTTTGAAAACCCTGTTGGAAAAATTCAAATAAACAACAACACAAACAATATTCAATTGGAAAAATTAAAAAAAAAAAGCAAAACCTCAGTAAAAGACTTTTTGTCTGCAAATATAGTACTGGAACTAAAAATGTGATAATACCTGAAATAAGTTTGCTAAGACTATCTTAAAGGAGTACTCTAAAGTGTATATATTCTGATGTAATGCTGAATTTGTGGAAGACAAGCTCTTTTTTGCGTTGGCACTATTATGTTCCCCAGTTTAGGAGTGACTAGATGATCTCCAGAGGTCCCTTCCAACCTTTACCATTCTGTGATTCTGTGTGACAGTTATTGCAACCTTAAAATTGTTAACTCAACTTTAGAGGAAGTGTAAGCTGTCAACATTTTCCAGTTTTATTTTCTACATGGAATTATGACAGATTGGAAGCCAAAACACATCCTAGTAGACTAAATTATAAAATATAAATAACAAAATAATAACAGAATTCTGTGTGACTGAGCACTGTCTTTATGTATTTATTCTGATCCAAGTCTAGCCAAAATAAAAACTCTCTGCAAAATAAGCTGTTTTTCAGTATTCTACAGATCTTTAACACCGTGAGTTGTAAATAACATAGGTAAATAAAATAACAATTTAAAGTTCCCCAAGTTTTATTTTTCTTGACAATTTTCTGTTAAAGACTGGTTTTACAACTATATTAAATAATATTATATATTTATATTATATTAACAAATATTTAAAATACCCTGCCCTCATTCTCATGCAGCATAAAGAAGGTTTGTGATTCTTCATTTTTATTCTGATGGTGTAGCTAAACTGATGAGTTCTCTTCAAAGATTAAAAAAATTAAAAGGTATTAAAAGAGGCAATTGGTAAATTGTAAAGACAGTCTGGTTAGACACTCCTTTCCCTGTAGAGAAACTTTTCAGAATGGTGAATAGGATATGTAAAATATGTGGGGAACAGTTTACCTGGTGTCAAGGTTTAGGGCTGGACCAGCTACTAGATGAATGACAGACACTCTCTATTAGCCCCTCTGTCTTCCCAAAGGTGAGGAGAAATGGAATAGGTAGAGAATAGGTGGAGGGTCTTATGGACTGGAAAAGAAAACTAAAACAGATTTAATGAAAACAATAACATTAATTGTATACAAATATGTACAAACCCAATATTGAATCAAATCCCCCTGATGACAATTAGATCACTGTCACCACTGATGCTGTTGAGTGGGCACTGGGTAAGTCCCAGATTGGACACATGGTTTGGGATTGAAGACAGAATGGACTGGGTCCTTCTTGGACACCAGCGACTGAAGAAGGCAGCTTAGCCCTTGTGATCCCTTGGCTTTATACCAAGTATGAAGTATACGGGATGGAAACCCTCGTTGGTCAGTTTAGAGTCACTTGTCCTGGCAGCTCCTTCCCACAGGTGCAGCCTTTTACTTTCTGCACCCCACAGCAGTGACCTTGGCCTGAACAGGAGCCAGCACAAGCAAGAGCCTTTCTGCACACCCCCATCAGTAATAATTATAAACATCACGCACTATCACTTTTAAAAGCAGACACTCTGCAAAAATCTGCCGTTAACTTCAGAAAGTGCAGTGACTTAGAAGAGACTGAGCTGAAAAGTAAATTCATTGAACAGAATTAGTTCTGTTCTAGCTCAAACCGGGACATGTGGCAACATGGTAAATTTTTTCTTCCTGTGGTTCAACTGGGTTGAAATGGGATGATGCTGTCTGTCAAAACTGGTCAGAAAAAAACAGAAACAAAAGACTTTGCAAATAAAACTGTATTTAGTTAGCGTCTCTTTGATAATTTGAAATTGTTAAATGAGACCTACATATCCAAACCAGAATTGATCAGGAGATGGAACAAGCAGTTATGTCTTGATATTGCTTTGTAAACAGATTGTGGCTCAATGGATGTGGTCACAAGTGAGCAGAGCTCACTTCCTAGGAGTTTTGCCAGTGGTGACTAAACATGGGAGGCAAAACCAAGAAGAGGTAAATCTTTGTGAAGTCATTAATCTGTGATGCCCAGATGATTAGAAACACTTTGAAAATTTCAAGAAAACTGCCAGTCTCATAAATAAAGCTGAGAAAATAATAACTGAGCAGCATATAAGAATTTAAATAATCCATAATTATTCTCTGCATATTTTTTGAAATTTACTGAAAATGGTCATACAAGGACACATGCCCATACATAAAGCCATGCTCTGTGTAACATGTTGGCATAAGGCGTATGAGTGTGCAAACTGCTGCAGAAGCTCCCTAGAACCCTGATGTTTTTGCATGTATTTTTGAGAAGATGGACACAGACTAGGAGTAGTGGCAAACTCTGGCAACTTTGGTTGCCTTTTGACTTATCCCTGATACTTTAGGTGATATGAAATGGGTGTTTTTTTCTCCAAATCGTGCAAACCTCCTCTTTTTAATCCTTCTGATGAAGGATGCAGAAAGAGACCATTGTGTCATGCTCACGATGCCTTTCCCAGGCACCTCAGCTTCCTGTGGAGTCCACAGAAAACTAGAGGGAATGAATGAAGTGAGAGGAGGATGTATGTCAATGCGGTGCAAACTATAAAACGTCTATCTTTTCTAACAAATTGGAAAACAATGCTGGTTTCAATTACTGCCCTGTTCATCTTCTAAGAGCTGATCTCTCACTCTGTCTTTCTCCATGAGATGCAGATAGCCGTCAAAGAAGATTAAGGGCATTGCTTTTGCTCTTTTTATGTATCATGGTGCTATATATTGGCTGGACCAAAATTTACCCTGAACAATAATTCCCAATGGCAAATGAACTAGAGTGATTTATGCTACTTTATATCCCATGAGGTACCCCTGGAAAATAAAAAGATGTTACCAGACAAATTAAGATGACAACCAGACTTACAGAACGAAAATGTGGTAAGTGTATTGGTTTTCCCCTAACATCAAATTTAACATATAAATTGAATTGGTTTCAAATGCCAGATCATTAGATAGCTGGCATACACGACTATTTTCATAAAAGACTGACCCATGAAATGTATAAATAGCATTTTGAAATGTCACATAGAGATAAACTGTGCTGATTGCTCAGCTTCTCATATACACGCTTTCAGGACTGTGCAAATGTTACAAAATTAGACCCATTTTCTGATGTCTTATATGTAATATTATTCTACCCAATTCTCTATCTCAGCTGTTTTTTTAAGTGATCATCTTCTGGAAATATTTTTTCCCATTTAAAGATCACAGGAAAATGGAGCTTATATTCAAAGACTGTCACAGTTTAAGACCAATCCAACAGTGTGGAGACTGAATGTTCTCAGTTACCTAACATTTTAATTACAGATATACGATATTTTTACAAGTGACATGACTCTCCTGATGTGCGAGAGGGAGATGGTGCCCTCCAGGAGAAAGAGCAGGCAGGTCAGCAGAGCAGTGGTACACAGTCTGGGATAGGTTCATGGAGGTGCCTGGGGTCTCTCTGGTTCCCTCCTATACTCTTACATGTACTCAAATAGTTTCTTCTCTCACATACTGCTGGGGTCCCTCCCCCATGTACCTCCAGCGTGTCTCCCTAAGCAACCCCAACCCTACCAATTACTGGTTCTACAGGCAAGATCTGACTGGGATCCCCTGCTCAACTCTCTTCAGCACCCCACATCAGCCTGGTGATGTTGCCGTGGCTAAGGCCAGGCCCTTCTGGGCTTCTATCCTCTGCTGGCAGCTCCCTCACCTATGGGGAGGCTGATTGCACCCAAGCTGCTTCACTGTCCTGGTTATAGGGGTGCTCTCCTGCACAAAGGGGTTCACATCCAAGCATGCCCAGACCCAGCCATGCACACACAGACATGTAGCAAATTTCTCAAGAAATACATCAGTAGGAGCAGCTAACGCAGAGCAGTACTGCAAGCTGCGTGCAATGGGAGCCTGAGCCCACCTCAGGTGTTAACCTAAGGTCAGAGGCTGAAGTGTCCTCTCCTCGCGGGCAGAACCGGTCAGTTTCACCACCACCATCCAAAGAACCCGGACAAGTAACAGCCTGCACTTAACAATCCAGCATTAACAAAACCAAACAAAAAGTCCCTATTACACTGAGTCCTTAAAATCAAATCTAAGAATTGTTACATTAAAAAAAATTATCAGTAGATAATATTATTTCCTGCAAATAAAAGTATTCTCTCAGAAGAAAATAAAATTTAAAGCAAGAACTTATGCTCAAATGCATTGTCTACAAGCACAAGTTTGTTGCATGTATAAAGAGTTCAAAGAAACTGTGAAATTTAACTTTATAATCATATTTTCCAGATATATTATGCAAACTGGAAATGTAAATAATTCAAAGATGTGAATAACTGGTAACTTGTCATAAATAATGGATTTTTACTATTCTGTTCATTGGGGTTCCTCTTTTTTTTTTTTTCTTTTTCTGATAGATAGCCTCCGCAATAATAACTGAGAAATACTGCTTAAGTCTAAGCTACTATAACCCGATTCAGTCCATCTTGTTTCAAATGAAAACAAGGCAGCACAGCAAAAACTGTTGCATCATAAAAATGATAGACTGTATTCCTGGGTATTACTAATCATAAATGTCAGAGAGAGTAAAAAGTATGCTATTTCAGTAGGATATCTGAAGATAAGCTCTGCTGGAACAATTTCAGTGGCCTTTTACAAACAGCAACTTTAGATTTCTACAAATTTGTAACTGTTGTGTACAGGCTTTCTTTTTTGAAGTCTGGTCATGCTGGAGCAATGCTCGCTGTACCTAAACCAGGGAAAAGAGATGAGCCAATAGCCTCACATACCACAGCCTGCTGGGGAATGAATCGATGCCAGTAAAAGACTGAAAGTGTACTCACCTATAATGCATGAAAAATGTGAGAGTTTTAATATGAATGTGACAAAATCATGCAAAACTATGAAGAGAGGAAATAAAGGATGTTTTATCATATCCAAAAGAAACATGTTTCTTTTCTTTCGACACTATGACACAGTATTTAAGATTTACTTACGACAGAATGATATCATAGTAGTATGAAATTATGATCATATTGATCATAAATAATAGTAATCATATGGGGGAAAAGCATTCTCGTAATCAGATGTGTTGCATTGAGATTCAAAATGTGTGAGAAAAAGTTTGGTTTTTTTTTAATATACAGGAAGATATAAAGAAATGTCAGCTCCTTTGAATAATATTATTCCTCTTGTCCAGTCTCAAGACAAATGGTTTCTAAAAAGTGCTTATATTATAATTCAAAGTAACTTAAGAACTTAACAGGTTATCTTCTTAATAAGAAGATAAATAGTGTGTTTTATAAGAATTTCAAACGTTATTTTAAGCTAGTTAATCTATGAAACATCTTTGTTCTGGTCTGATTTCTCTTACAGGAATCATCTATCTCTACATAAAATGCAAAATATATCTAAGAGAGGAACTGTGAGCTATACTCCTAAACGTAAATTAGTACTAACATATTTAGCAAGATGTACCTTGATCTGCACTAATAGTAATATGAAGCCAGAAGTGAAAGACCTTGCTCAAAAATAGAATATTTCTGTGGGAATGGCAATAAGATCAAGAATACAGTTCATCTGACCTGTTTATAGATGTCTTTTAGGTCATTTATTAATTGTCAAGGTTCTCTCTAGATGAAAAAAGGGTGATTTAGACTTCGCATGTTAGTTACCTTTCTCACAATGCAGTAAAACACAGATGTGACTATTGAGGGAGCCTGCATGGACGTGTTACATTAAGCCCTTAACCTTCAGGTGCTTAAGCAGTCTTAAGAAACATAGAAGCTAGGTGTTATAGAAGCTTATATAGAAGACTTTGTGTTATTAAAAAAACCCAACAAGCTATCTATGTCATAAAGAATAATCATTCACAAGCATGGAAAAAATTTAGATAAATACTTAGGTTATTAGCAGGCCTATAATACCTATAAGTTCACAATAAACACTGTGGTATTTCATCTTGTAGTCACAATTTTTCAATAAAAATGAACTTTATTCCACATTATATTCTGTTCTTCTGGTAATAAAACTATTTTTTCTACCTCATTTAACAGTTGTAGGTAGCAGACAATGATTCTAGCAGTAAGATTAATTCACACAAATAGTACTACTAAAGGTAATGTAATCAAAGACTAAAAAAGAAACAAGTAAATCTAAAAAGAAGAAAAAGGAAAATTAAACACTTTGGACACTGTAACTTTGGCCAAGGCTCTGATATTTCTTGTCAAAGTGGCAGGTGGGCACCTGTGGAGAAACACTGGAGGTTTTTTACTCAGCAGAAACTGTGAATAAGTTTGATTTAACTGAGGCAGAGAGGCTGCAAATTGATTTCTTGACTCATTTAGGACACAGTCAGAGGTAGCATACAGAAAACCCTAGAGAGAAGAGGACAGCATTATTGTTTCCTTCCTTAATAGGTGTAAAAGGTTGGAACTCTGTCAAGTGGCGGCAAGTTCATCTGTGTAAAAGACAATGTAAGGTATTTGCCTGTCAGACACATCGATTGCTTGATGCAAGGGAGAACCATAGGTGACAGCCTCAGCAGCTACTGATGGCTCGCTGCTTCCCGCAGCTGGGAGAAGGAGATAACGGGAGGGATGCTGCGCCAGCCCAGCCCTGCTGCCAGTCACACCACCAAGCTCAAGCATGCGGGCTGCAGCTGAGCTGCCGACAAATCATGGGAGGTTTATTAGTCACAGCCTGCTTGGTCTTGCCCTATATTGCTTCATGAAGTTAACAGTTAGTTAAGAAATTCTTTCAAAATTCATTCATGATTAGTTAAAGATCAGCTCAAAAAATGAATTTAAAGTTGTGTGTTTTTACATCCGTCTCTCAAGAACGGAAATGAAATTAAAGCAAGCAAACTTTTTCAAGTTTTGAAAAACTAAAATGTTAAAATATATGGTTTTCAAATGCAAAATCCACCATTTCTATTTATAAACACCAACTTATTTATAAATAAATGTCATAAAATACCATGGGAACTATTTTTGGTTTTTTTAAAAAAAGTTTCATTCAAGTATCTTTCACTGAAGTGACAAAGATTTAAAGATTCTTAAAGGGCATACCTCAATAGTAACTGCTTTAGATCTTCAGGACTTCTTCATTAAGTAGCTAGCCACGGATGTATGTTGGTAAGTTTACATAAAAGTTTGTGTGTTCTCCACTATTTACCAGTTTATTTAACAAATATAAGCTGCATACACAAAAAAAAAGGAATAATTTTCATAACATGTTCATTAAACCACATACAAGCTCCTTTATTTGCAAACATAAGTTGGAGTTGGTTTTCATTCATTTACAAGGCCACAACCTGGCTGTACAGCAGTAGTCCACCAGTGACACTAATGGTGTGCTAAATAAACATCCTTTTTAGTACTGGAAATTATTTTACATGTTGAACTTCTGAAATGCTTCTAAAAGTGCAGTAACTGTATATATATTTAGTTGTTGCATTTTTTTCTTCAATATTCACAATGCCCTCTAATTGTCAGACTCCTAAACCTCTGATAGAGAAAACAAAAACAATTATAAGGTCTTTTGCTTGTTACCTTCTTGCAGGTTACAATTATAGCCGGGGAATCTTTTACCAGATCTTGAGATTAATTTGCCGTTTTGGTGATAACCTTAAGCAAAAACGGGGTTCCTCTTTTTAGTCCATTAAACTCAGCCCAGGCAAAGCCATCTTTCTATAAAGAAAGAGAAAGCCAGGAAGAACCTTGGTTATCAAGTGGATGAAGTGATTAAGCTCCAAGTACTTTCTCTTTTGCCTGGTTCTTTTATTGAGCCAATCTTTGTGATATTTATGTGTCAGTTAGGAAAATGTGCTAAAGTCTTATCAAAAGGAATTATCTTGAAATATTATTTTTCCTTCAGTTCTTTTCATCCCTCTGCTTCCTACACAGAAAAAACCACAACATTGCTTTGGGGATATTGTCTAAGCATTCTAAAGAGGAGCGAGCATTTGGATTTAGATGTAGTGAGGTTGGAAGTAGTTCTTAGATATTGTATCAAGGTGCTCAACAAATGGAATACTATACAAGAAAAAGCCCTGTGACATTAAAATATTAACCTTAGCCTTGAAAAGAAACAGTACTATCTTTATTAAGGAGCTGAAGCGATAAACAAGCTGTAATCATCCCTGTCACTGTCCTACCTTATCAGGCATTTTCTCTCTTCAAACTTTCTCCTCTATTGTAGAAGTAGTAAATAATCTAGCAAAAAAAAAAAAAAAAAAATTGTTTTGTTTTCTTTTCTCAATTCATAGCATAAGATTTCTCCATTCAAACAACAAACAACAAGAAGGGCTGACCAGGGGCAGCAAAAGTGGCTGGTGAAGGAAGAGGGAGAAAAGGCAGCCTAAAGTTATGGTGCTATTGAAAAAGCTTATCTTAAACTATAAGCCACAAACTATAAACTATCCTTTAAGAGGATTGCAAAGAGCAAGGTAGTTCTCTGAAGAGGTAAAAAGAGGACTTCGTACAATTCATTTACCATTTAGCACAAAAAGAGCGGAATTTTTAATACAGAACAATGTTCTTACTGAGAGCTGGTAGAAGAAGTGCTCTTCAAGGTGAAGTGCTTTCATTACAGATGAATTATGTGGCCTGCATACTGAATCAGTTGTTGTTTCCACAAAGATAGCGTTATAAATCCAAATAGGCTGCATTGCAAGAATCCTGATAATAGATCATATTTTGCTTTAAAACTGTCTTCTCACGAAACCTGTTTGGTCTCTATTTGATCCTAGCTGCAAATAGTTCAGCATCCAGTTTGATACTAATATTTGAAAAAAGATCAAGTGGTGTGACCCACAGCTAAAAAAGCCCTCTCTTCCTGTTTATATGAACCAACTGGATTTGTATAAGATAACTTTTTTTTCTTCTGATTCTCTTTGACAGAGAAAGATACTCTTTTGAAGCACTTGAGAGAATTTAATCACCTTGGAATTTTACACCTTTGAAACAGCTCAGAGTTCAACTATTTCCTCAAGGTAAAATATTTTTTTCCAAGCATATTGAAATTCTAAGCAGTAGTACTTTTCTATTTATTTATTTAAAATATTGCTGTGTGCATTCTCTAAAACCCACTTGCTACCAAGCAAAGAAAATGGCAAGACATTACAAAAGGCAAATTCAGAATATCTAAAATCCCTTATCTACTCCCTGTTTTAGCTGGCATGTTACCTCTTTTCTTCTGGAGGTTGTGTATGAGTGTTTCATACATTTCTGTCTTTTACCTAATCCTCCTGACACTATTTCAGCAATGAGCAGAGTCAACACGTTAGATTTATTGGTTACTCTACGGAGTAGAGCTTATTTTCATGTTCTACTAAGAAAGCTTGAAACCCTTGTATTTATTTGTTAGGAAAAATACCCTTTCCATCCAGTGGGGAATTTTTGTTTTGTTTTCACATTGCTAAGCTAGTGTTCTTAGCATGGATAACAGCCCTGGCCCCTTCCCAGAGTGGGGGATTTCTGTGCCATGCTTAAGATTCCACAGCACCATGCCAATACCCTGTCTCTGTTTCTCCTCCTTTGTTGCCACACAGCTGCAAGGGTGAAATAGTACAATAACATAATCAGCATTAGCAATGTACATTCTGAGTCACGTTTCAGTTAAGGGCAAGGAGGTTGCAAAAGTAATTTGAAGGAAAATGAAAGGGAAAATGTACAGAATTTACTTTCCTGGCTGACAGTTTTTCGTAATAAAAACAAGAACTCGGGACCAAAATATTTTTAGTACTCTTTTGTACGTCCGTCTCTATAGCAAAACCATGAGACCAAGGAGTAATCCCATTTTATCTCTATGCGAATTTTCAGCTAGTCGTCTAAATACTTTAATCTTGGGGGTTTTTAAATAAAATGCTGGTGAAATTATGATGCACTACTGAATGAAGTTTCAACTCAAGGTAATTGAGAACATCTCTGTATTTTGCAAATGCTCTTCACAGGAAAATACCCATTCATTCATTACACTGGCATACAATGTCCTTTGTGAAAGCAGTTAAATGTATTTCTGTGATTTAGGCACTGAGTTTCAGAGTGGCCTTTTAATTCTGAGTGTCCAGAGGACAGATATTTTATTTAAAATTAACACTTACTGTTGAAGGCTAAATAAGCTGTAGCACACACAATACAAAGTTCATATGCTCTGTAACAGCCTTTGAGGGGGGGGAAAAAAGCCCAAACATAACCAGAATAAACCCCATAAAAAGTAGTTTTATAGCAGAAGTCCTGAATAATAGGACATCTTCAAATAAAAAATATTTTCCATAAGAGACCTCTAAAAAGTCAAAATGTGCTGATCACTAGTGGAGGTTGGAGAAGGGAGATGAGAGAAAACCTATCATTAAGGCAGCTGCTCACAGCTCATGAGAGCTTCCTGGACAAAGCAACGGTTACCTAAAATCACAAAAAAACCCATCAACCCTTCTATTATGGGACAACAAAAGAACTTTACGATAATGTCATATCTAACTATTCTCTGTTTTCTTTCACTTTTGTTAACAATCTTCTTTTTATATATCTGAATAGTTTTCCACATCCTGTTTGCCTCTCATGCCATTTATCTGCTATTTACAAATCCTGGGCAAGAATCTATAAAAGGACCCAAACTACCTGGAATGACAGAGGATAGCTGGCATGACACAAAATGTAAATCTATCATGATGAGCAGTAGAATTCCACCCAGGGAGAAATATAGGTGTCAGTCTGCTCTTTGAATTAAACGTGCAGGGGAAACTTTCAGGTTCAACATCCTGCTGAAAGCTGGCACTAGAATTAAAATGCAAGAAAAGAATGAAATAAAGCAACATAAAATATAATAAAGCTGTAGTGGCAATTCCCATCTGGGCTGTTCTTTTCGCACTTGCAGGATGAAAATGAATAACTGATGTACTCAGGAATCTCATGAAAAAGAGCTACAGAATTCATTAATCTAGGGAATTAAATTATATAGAATTGGTTCTCTAAGACATTGAAGTTATAGGTAGATTTGATGATTAAAATGTCTCAAGTTATAGGTAGATTCAATGATTAAAATGTCCCTATCCATTTACTACTGCAAAGTTCCAAGGAATGTTTATGATTTATAATATTTACCAATGCTATTTAGGAAAGTTGCTGTGCAGCAGACCTGGTTTATGATTTTAATCTGCCTAATTGCTAAAAGTTGCATAAAGCAGAAGGTGCGGGAAAGGAGGGCTAGATTAAGCAGACAGATAAAAAACCCCTGTTATTGTTTTGAGAGTTAGTGGGTGATCTCAAATCAATTCAAAGTAAAAGATTTTCAGTTTGTGATCCAGAAGCTGAGAAGCAGAGAGTTGTCTGAAATAAGCAAATATATAATTATTTTTTAGTACTTAATTTTGTCACATCCATCTTGACACCACCCAGCATAACAGTTGACTAAGCCACAGTATTATTTTTATCCAAAAGACTGAAATGCCTCTAACTAAACCATATTTCCCATAACAAAATGATGTGATTCATGAGACATTCTTCACGAGACTTCTTCAGTCTTGCTCTTCCACATCTTTCTTGTTACCTGAGCAACGTTGCTGCAACGGGGAACAATAACAATTGACTTCAGTCCCGTTGTTTTTACTCCACTGCAAAATTCAAAGTGTGCTGTCTTCTGCAGCTCAGTTCAGGGAACTTTTTCAAAATAAACTCTTAATGAATTAATAACATAACTCATAGACTCTCTTAACCTGGAAAGCACTACTGTCACCATACCCTAGTTTCTTGTTCCTTTTCATTCCCCTTGACTTTTTAATTGGCTTACTCTCCAAAATAAGACTGCTTTTTGAGACAGCATGGGGCAATCAAGGCCCATTTTTTCAGTAAGGAACTGACACCTATTTATTAAATATATATATAATCCATTAACAGTGGACTTTGTAGACCTAAATAATTTAAGACCATTACTGACTGCAGGATATGAGTTCTGGCTTATATAAACTAGTGAATGAAGTCATTGTCCATTCAGTTACTATGGCAACTTTATGGACTTCCCAGTTTTGGCTGGCTTGCGATGAATTAAAGTCAGAAACTCTGACAGACTCCTGAAAGAAGGGGAATTATGTGGATGAAACTAGCTATAAAGAAGTGAGATATCCATGGAAACCCATTTCAGTAATTTCTTTTGTCAGAACTTACTTTGGGGGCAAATTTAAACAATCTGATACAGTGAATCATACCATCTCTGAGAGCTCATATTCATCCTTGAGAGCTGCATATTCATGTGTTTACATGCATTGAAGTTATCCGCTTGGCTGTTAGGAACCAGAGAATGCTCTGAAGCCTGACAAAGGAAAGGAAACCTCTACAAAGCAGGCACATTGAAGGCTAGGTCCAAGGCCAAGAAGTGACTTACGAAAAGTATCAACTAATTTCAATGGACTTTGAAGTTCTATATCTCCAGGACAAATTTTCATGAAATACTGTGAAGGAAGGAACTTTGCAATACGTGTCCAAAGTGTTCCATATCAATTTCACAAAAAATATGCCTGTCTCCATGAAGAGGCCTCCCATCCTGGGATTTTCTTAAAATATTTCTTCCTAGAGGAAGCTCCCCTAATCCTATCACAAGCATAGTAATTAATGCAGTAAGGGATGGGAAATACAATCCATGCTTGTTTTTCTTGCTCTTCTGCATGAGTTGCTAGCCGAATTTACAGAGACATACAAAAGTTTCCAATATATATAGTAATAAAATTTACTGAAATGATCATGACAGAAGCAGTCCTGGTCATATTTTGCCAACTAGACACCATAAGTCTCCAATTTTTATAGGTAAGTATGCAAGTTTCCAAGGTCAAATTAATACATAGTTGCTTCTATTTAAGAAAATTAACACAGATATTTGTATGAAATTAATTGTAGAAAGTCAGTCTTACCCGTAATATTCTTCCAAGATTCATTTACTTCGGTGTTGGTTGGTTTTGGATTTGCTTGGTTGCTTGGTTTTTTTTAAACTTTACCTTGCTACCTTTCTTTATTCAGAAAATTTATTCAGGAAATTAATATTTCATCTTTAAACATTCTTATTTAAAAGAAACACAGAAATCCTGGAGCTTTTCAAACATGCATCATCTGTGGATAAGTTTGTTATTTGCAAAGGCCTCATGTTTCCTCCTTAGTTCAGATCCCAAGCCTTCTGTCTCCTGTTTTTGAACACAGTTCTTCATGAAGCTTTGGAATCTTCTCAGACTACTTCTGCCTTCCAAAAACTTTGCTTCTTTCTTGATTGCAAAACTTCTTTTGGTAATATGTGTTGTGCCCACCTCTTAGTCATCAAGGTCTGATAAAAATAACTTCTATGATTTCCTTAATCTATTCTCTTACCTTCTTTGTTCTGAAGAAACTACTTTGGCCATGCAATGCACTGCACAGAATCATCACCAGCCTTTAGTGCTTTTAATATTTTTTTAAAACAACTTTGTGAGCACTTAATATTTAACAGAGTGCTCTGCTGCTTCCTACCAGACATGGGGCTCTTACATTGAATTTCTGCATGTCCTACAGGTTTCAGTTGAAAGGACACAAAAACATTCCAGAATTTATATTTCTGAATAACTTCAATTGAGCTAAACTGAGTATTTATATACAGATTTTAGCTAAGTCTGACTTTTAAAGCTGAGGAGAAATAAAAAAATATAAAGGACCTCCCTGCTGGTTTCCACAGCACTGCTCTACTGCAGTGCACAGACCAGGAGCCAGTTCATCCTGTGAATGTCTGCCACGGACTGAAAGCCCCCTGGCCCAGCATGCCTGGTGCTCCTTTGCAATGCAGTTCTGACTCCATGTCTAGCTTCTTTCTTTCTTAATCACTGGGTGAAAACCATGTCTGGCATTTTAAACACTGGGCTCTTCCTGTCTCTCACTTCTTGTCACCCACCATGATTCCTACCCTATTAAAGTCATCCTAGCCAAGATTTACTTTTAGTGTTAACTCCTATTTCTGCCTCTCTTCTCCGCTTGCTTCTTGGCTTAAGAAGCTTCTTTGCGTGAAAGAAAAAGTGATGGAGTTTAACAATGTTGAGTTTTGATTGTGCATTTTAACACTCTGGTAATGCATAAAGTACTGAGGATACATGCTCAGCTGGAGATACAAAAGCTAAGGCTCTAAAGTATATAAGCGCTCTTGAAATAGGCAAAATTACCCTCTGAATGACTCACAGGGACGCTGGCTCAACAATATAATACAGCACAATTTATTTTTTTACAATAGGTTTCTATGAAGTAAAATATCAAAAGAAATCTGTACAGAGAGGTCTGATTGAGAGATAACATTGAACAGAGAAGCAACAGAGGTTCACACAGGTAACAAGGGGACAATGACACACAAAGAGGAAAGACAGGTAAAAAAACTTGGATAAAGACGCAATAAACTTATTGCAGATGGGTTACAGTGGTGGGGACAAAACGGATGGACGAGAGGGCGGCTCATCAATCGTAGGTGCAAACAGAAAATCAGTTTTAAATGAAGAATAGGAAAAAGGAGGGGAGGGACCTTCAGCGTCTCAGCTTCTCAGTGAGAAAGGAAGATTTGGTGTAGGCTAGGAAGAGTCATGTCATAGTAAGGTGAAAACCGGTTGGGAAAGGAAAGAAATGAATGAAAAGTTAAAAAATAAAACAAAACGAACAGAAAATATGGAGAAATAACAAAATATTTGCCATCTTCAAAGAGAACTGGGTATTTGTCTTTCTTCTATCACAACTATTAGTCCAAAAGATAAGTAATCTAATCAGCTAACAATAACAATTAGCTGAAATAATATCAACTGAGTTTTGGGGGTAACTTTGAAGTCTTTAGCCATACTGAATTTTTAATCTAATTTTCCACCGCTCTCCCTGCTCTTCTTTTTTTTTTTTTTTTTTCCTTTTCCCCTCTAAAATAACATAATACACTTGAAGAATGATCAGAATGTATGGACCTGAGATAAAAATGTGTTAAAAAGGCAGCATTTCACCAAAAGTATGTGTGCGTGTTCAAGGAACCAAATAACAGCTAGGAAATTTTCAAAGGCTATTTCCTACATAGAAATAATACATTACAAAAGCCCCCCAACAGCACAGTATGAACAGAACAATGACTTTCAGAAAGGCAGGTTTCAATACAAATTCTACCTGTGTTTCTGATTAATGGATTTTTAGTCAAAAGGGAATTTATAATTAATAAGAATGTCCCAAGATATCTTATTTCGAGGTAAGGACTGTGTTGAATGGTAATGGAAGTATGAACAGCATTTCCCACCCCTCATTTTGCAGGAAGAGATATGTTGCATGTTCTGAGTAACAAGATGATAAGAGAAAGTGAAATTTTATTTTATAGATAAGCATGAAAGTAATGGACAAATTTTATGTTCTGAAATATCATAGAGAGAAAAGGAAAATTGACTATGAAGAGTGTCAAGACCTAGGTCCTGGATACCATGCAACTTAGATTTTTTAATTTTAGGTTTTTTACCTGAAACTATTATGTTATGTTACGTTACGTTACGTTACCTTACATTATGTTATGTTATGTTATGTTATGTTATGTTATGTTATGTTATGTTATGTTACGTTATGTTACGTTAGAATATAGGAATACCAGAGGGGCCTAGAGTAGCTCATATTCTTTGAAAATAGCTTTAAAGCCAAGAATTTTTAAAGGATGTAATATCAATAGCTAGAAAAGCATTCTATCTTTAGGATTTTTTTTTTATGACTCCCATAAAATGTGATTCCACGACAAAAATCTTAAAATATGCACAATTTGCAAATCTGATGGGATTTGCTGAACTATGTGTGGAAATTTTATTCCACACCTTGAAACAGAACAGAAAAGAAAATAAACCTTTTTGGAAATCTTTGACATGAAATTGATTGCACAACACCCTTTATTTGGCTGGGATGACCTAATGCTCTGTTCCTATCCTGTTCTGAATATATCAGTGCCTGGAAAGTGCTTACAAAGTTTAACAAATCAAAAATAAATGTATTGAATTAATGTATCTTTGGTATATGAGATAGATAAATAAAGAATATTATCCTTCAATGTAATTGATAGAATGAGTGAAGAAAGGATAAGATATGTTCCTAGTAGTGGTGCAGAACAGTGAATTATTAAAAGAAGGAATAACGGAGAGAGAAGCCCCTGATCATTGAGACTTAAGCAGGACCAAAACTGAAGTTATTCCATTGGAGGAGATAATGGAAGGTTCATCAGCTGAGAACTAGACTAAAAGAGTAAAAAGCCAAGAAACAATATTATACCGTTAGCAAGCTTGTCAAGTCTTTTCCATCTCTACCTCTGTCACTATTCAGTTTGTTGTCTCTAAGAAATCTGGCAAGCTCTGCCCTTTCCTGACTGCTGCTGTGGTGGTGCACAGAACACGTGGGTATATGTATGCAAGAGATGTTGTCTGCTCATGAATTCAAATTGTATCTTTAAACTGTATTATGTATTTTCCAACTTATAATGAAAACTCTTAAAACTGATAAAATAAATTATTCCTTTTTTAAAAATTTACCTTAAAGTCTTTTACTGATAAACAGGGCACAGTGAGTTAATGAAAATAAAATTTTAAAAAGCCCTCTTTTTTCTTTCCTTGCTTTTTTTTAATGTGAATATATGGTTTCTTTAACTGCTCATAAGGGACTGTTTTTATAATTATTTATTTACTTTACAAGTGAGTCCTGGTAAGTTTCCTCAAATGTAAGCATTTGAATCCAATTTCAGTCCAGTTTCACATTGACATGGACTAGATGACTTCATTTAAGGGTGGTTTGGATTTGTCTGTTTTTATGTGCAAAATTGACTCTAAAGCCAAACCCACCAGTTTAGCAATAAGTCAAATTATAGCAAAAAGTGTCTGCTTAACTGAAATGTTGCAGCGTCTTTTAATCCTTGGGCATTTTGTGTTCGGAGGAACTAAATATCCCCCCAAACCATGGGAAAGGGGAATTCATTGTACTATTAGTTTTAGTGTGTGAAAAGAATGATTATGATGAAAGTAAAAAAAAAAGGAACCTGAAGCCCAAAGAGAGTTTTGCAGCATTTTGTGGAGTGCCTTCTGAAAATCATTTGGCAAACAGATTCAAGTGTGAATCACAGAATGTGGTCCTTTACATCATTATGCTGACAAGTGGTTCTTCAGTACTGAGTGGTATCCTGCAGAGCCGAAAATGTTCCAGTAGGATTTGCCCAGTGAATCAAACTTCTTGTAATTGGATTTGCTACTTCTCTACAATAAAAAGCAAGCACCAGAAGGCAAGAATTTCCATTTTTACTGTGTACATGTGTTAGTCTTTTTAATCAGCAAAATATTTATGCTAAAAGACAGGCGTTTAGTCATAATTTTCTATAGTGCAGACTATTTTACAAATAAATAATAGTCACAGCTAAGGAAAGCTACAATTAAAACTAAACATTTACTTATTTTTAGTATAGAGAGTGAAGTGTACCACAACTACTGGCATAACTGAATCTTTTTAGCATCCCAGCATCTGTTTACTAAATTGATTTTTTCATCAAAATAAATCTGCTAAAGCTATTGAATGACTGCAGAAAACATAATTTTTCATAAAGTTAAGGTAAACATTTCAATTTTTCTTTAGCTAGGAAGCATCTGGACTGAAGTAGGATGTAGCTGTATGGCAGCATTTATCTGTGAGAAAGAACTAAATATAATCATTAATTAATCAGTGTTTAGACATGAGACACAGATATTCCTACTTCATTTATCCTTTCTTTTTCTTCCATATAAGAAACTGAAGTAGGAATATTTGTGTCTCTTGCCTATGAAACTATTCACCAAATAACTTCTATTCGTCTGTTAATAACATGTGGAAAAGCCATGCTTCCAAAAGAAAAAAGGTGCTACATCAACCAGGGAGAAATCCTAAAAACTTGATTACCTCTGGCGAATCTGCTGGAGCAACATGTGTGTGCCAGGGTGACCATTCTCAGGGATACCTGCTGGTCCCCTTAGGGGATTTCAATAGATTGCAAAAGAAACTTTTAGTTTTTCTTTATTACTTCCTGATGCTCCAGTTTTAATTTTAATATTATCTTGGTTTCAGCCAAAAAACAGTAAGACAAGCACTCACAGGGAAAGTTCATGGCAATGTTGGATTGCCTTTGGCTCCACCCACACGCAGTGTTTCCCTTAACCAGCCATTCCCAAAGGTCACCTCTGCAGAATGAAAGCAGTCAGGCAGAGTCATGCCTATCATAAATTTATCCTTCCCCACACACTCTATTCTGTTGATGGGAATGGTGTGCGTGACTTTCTTTGTACCCAGAGACTTTTTGGATGAATTGAGTCATCTTTACCAGGCTGTTTCAAAAGGAGCTCAAAGGAATTGCAATGAGAAGCCTTGTGTCTTCTTCTGCCTTGGGCATGTCTGGAATGTTGGAGGTTGTGCTTCCAGATCTGTGTAACGTGATTGGTAACAGTAAGTCAAATAATTATATAATGTTTCCAAAATCATGAGAATCTTTGTCCATAGAGTCACAGCAGTGACAGCAGTCACCTCTGGGAAGTCAGACATAGGAATGCTGAACCAGACTCAGAAATACTGAGCTGATTCCAGCTACATATATCTCCAGCAAACTCCAGATCAGCAACCAATTGCTCAGTTACAGAAAAATTGGTGGAACAGGGCTGAAAAAGGCAAGAAACCATTAGGAAATAGGTATTATGAAGCCAGTTTTATTTGACAATATTCAAACAGATAGAAGAACACCAACAGTCACTGGCTTTAATTCAGAAAAAAAAAGGGTATTTCTCCATGTTGGTTTACTTGTGTCTTTTGGTGATTAATATAACTCCACTAAGGGGATGAGAATAACCAAATATACAGTGGTGTGAGGTTTTAAAACATAAAATATGTAGCTGGACGAATATGAGCCAGTAGTGTGCCCAGGTGGCCAAGAAGGTCAATAGCATCCTGGCTTGTATCAGCATGTGTGGCAGTGATTGTCCCACTGTACTGAGCACTGGTGAGGGCACACCTTGAATCCTGGGTTCAGTTTTGGGCCCCTCACTCCAAGAAGGACATTGAGGTGTCAGAGCATGTCCAAAGAAGGGCAACAAAGCTGGTGAAGGGTCTAGAGCCCAAGTCATACAAGGAGCTGCTGAGGGACGTGGGGTTGTTGTGCCTGGAGAAAAGAAGGCCGAGGTGAGACCTTCTCACTTTACAACTTCCTGAAAGGGGGTTGTAAAGAGGTGAGGGTCAATCTCTTCTCCCATGTAACAAGTAATAGGACAAGAGGAAACAGTCTCAGATTGTGCCAGGGTAACTGTAAATTTGATATTGGGAAACATTTCTCCACAAAAGGCATTGTCAAGCCCTGGACGAGGCTGCCCACGGAAGTGGTGGAGTCACCATCCCCAGAGGTATTTAAGTAGTGTTAAGGTACACGGTTTAGTAGTGGAGTTGGCACTTCTGGGTCAACAGTTGGACTTGATGATCTCAAAGGTCTCTTCCAACCAAAACAATTCTATGATTCTGTGTCACCTCACCCTCTATACTAACTCTTTTGGCTTGTGGGGAAGAGCTCTACCACTTGTCTTTTTTTAGTCACTGAAGAAAATCTCATCCTTCAGCTTTGACCCATTTCCTCTCATTTAAAACAAATGTCCTATCTTTCCCTACAGTTCCTAGAGATTTTTGAAGAAATAAATATCACAATTTGACACCCTAAAAGATATTCTGGATCTCTAGTATGGACAGACATCTAGCTACTATTTGTCGTGCTTTGAAGACTCAGGGTTTTGTCTTCCTGAAATGGCATCTGGGCTTATTCTACAGTACCACAGATATTCTAGTAAAATATAGGTGTCAGATACCATGTGTTAACATACTACCCGGAAACATGATCAGTAAACCAGTGAAAAACAACAGGAATGACAGTTTTTCTAGTCAGTCAGGTCTACTCTAATTAAAACCCACAGACTTAAAGGCACTAATCGACTGACAAATTCACTTCTCTGAAGCTATTTTGTACATGTATAACTGACAGATAATTACTCTGGCAATTCTACATAAGTTTGAAGACCTTCCCTAATGGTACCATAGCATACTTACAAAATGAAGAAAATAAGGTACCAATTACAAAGTAGTGAAATTTAGATCACATTCATAACATCTGAGTGATTGCTCGCTATGTAAGTGAAGTGCAGGGTGACTAGTGGAGACAGATGCAGCCATCCTGTGTTAATACGCACTACCAGTCAATATAATTTGGTCAAATGTCACATCAAGATGTGTGTTAAAGACACTTCTCAAGGTTAAATAGTAGCTTTTAAAATAGCTGTTTTTACAACAGACTAGCAAGACTATTGTTGATATAGCTCTAATTAATTGAAGGCATTACTACATTTCAGAAGTTAGTTCTGATAGCCACAATATAATTAAATTCAGCACACAACTACTGTTAGATGTAGCAGTCCAAATTTATTAAAATGGAAAAAAAAGTGTGAAAGTCAAAAAAGACTAAATAAAAATATTTAGGTTTAAGATAAATAATAACTAAAACCGAAACACTATTAACTCCTGAACTAGTAATAAAGGATAGAAATCAGGCAGATAGATAAACGTAAGATGAGTGGCCTTATAAAAAAGGTGACCTGAACTGCAGCAGGACAGGTATCAAATTTTTTAAAAAATCAATCAGTCAATCAATCAATCGATCGATCCCACAATATGTGTGTGTGTCATGATATGATATTGAACATATTGAACATATGATATATGAACTATGATATTCAGTAAAAAATGCAGTTAAAATAGCAAAATAAATTACCACAAATTTTAGTTATTTCTTCCCACTGCTGCTTTTTATCTACTCAGTTAAGCATTACTGTCACAATAGTGACTTCTCATGTGCCGATCTGTGATGGTAGTTATCACTGGCACCAGAGGGCAAATCCAGCACAGTTGAAGCTAAATATGCCATATTTATTCCTCAGGGGTTTAATATATCTTTTTCTAGTGTCTCCAAATAAAATACTTAAAATACATGACGAACGAAAAACTTACATAAAAAATATCTTGGCACTGATTGCAAAAGATCAAACCATAGTTGAAAGTCAGCGAAAATGGTGACAAAGAGTTTCTAACTCACTAAACTGGTAAAAAATATTATCCACCTCTATGTGAATTCAGCAACAGTAAGAAGCAGCAAGAACAGGATTGATTCCACTACTTTGCACACTCTGGAAGATTTTATCATTGCTCTGGACAGATTTGTTTATTAAAGAACGAAAGGCCACAAAACATATGCGTTAAGTTACTTGAAATATATATGATTAATTCTGCATGAATATAGATGTAATATAGCCTAAGTGTCTAACATAGTTTCTGAAATCTAAACTGGTCAATGAAAATGAGTCCATACACAACCTTTTCTGGAAGGAAGATAGGGCACCAGCACTATAATATGATAGGATTATCAGTAATCAGCCATATAAAATGCAACAAGGACAAACAGCCAGTGGACGTAGTTCAAATGAACAAATACATAGTTGAAAGGATGAAGGTTTCTACCCATTCAAGCTTTTTTAAACACAGTAATCTGCAGGTGTTAGTTACAAATATCCTTTCTTCTTTATCCTATTAAGTGAAAATTAGATAGCAACATACAAGGGAGATAAATTTCACTATAATCATAGTAACACTGATGCACAAAACAGAACTTGCAACTGAAACATGTTAGGCCTCTGCTTGAGATAAGAAATATGTTTCAGAAGCTGCATATTAATGAATTAGATTGACTTACGGGAATTTTTCCACTTTGTTGTTGTTTTGCTCGCTGTTATTAAAGCAAGCAAAGAAAACACCAAATTCTACAGAAGGAATGTCTTTCAGTCTGATAGTTTTGGTTCTGCTCAGGACTTTCAAGGACAGAGAGATTTGTTTTTCTCAGGAGTCACTATTTCAAAATCCTGCTGTAAAATAAGATCAAATACATGGTCCTAATGGTCTTTAATAAGGAGTATCTACCACATCGCTTGTTACCATGTTCCAGTGTTTTGTTATCTCTTACTTAAAAGGCTTTGCTTATATCAAATTATAGAGATTTTGTTATGAAGTTAAGCTATTTTTCTCCTTTTTCTTCAGCTAACAGAACAGGAATAGAAATGGTACTCACCTGCAATGTAATCTGCTGTTTGGGGTTTTTTTAATGCTTTAGAAGGCTGTTGTTTTGTCGGCCCTTAGTCCTTTTTTTTTCCACCAACAAATATATAACTACATTATATTTCAGAAGCTGTATTTTTAAAACATTATATTTTTCCTATTGTTATTCTTATGACACTAGGCAGTAACAAGTATTATTTTGTAATGTTATGACATGGTCATAATTTAAAATAAATTACTATTATTATAACAAAGTGAATTCAGAACCAAGTCAGACTACCAGCACACCTAAAAGTAATATTGTTTCAAATGGTGACAGGATGTCACTTGATGATGTTTCTAGAACAAACCTAACAAAGGACTCTGCAACCTTGTGCCAAGAAGGTAAATCTGCTCCTTGTCTACAGGAAACTCATGTTTTTTGTTTGGTATAAAGGGAAAATACTGCTTTAAAAGCTGTAGCCTTCTTATAGCATCCACAATTGATATTCTCATTACCATGTTCTTAGTATCAATCTTTATTATTGCAATCCAATGCAAGTGAGAGAGAGTGGAGATGTACTTCTGAAAGAATAGGACAGGAGCAGAACAATGGTCCCCATTTCTCTCGTTCCCTTGGGAAATTATTAGTGATAGTTCATGTGCTCATCTCTGAAAATGTATTTGTCCTTTTTTTTTTCAGTGAGAGATTATTCTGTTAAAAATATATCTGTGCATATTACTGTAACACCTAAAAGCTCTGTGCTTTTACTAATCCTCTCTTTTGCTATATGTTGTAATTATAACACAGAGTACAAGGTCATTTCATTTACAAAGACCTTGCAAATTGAGTGTAAAACAAGAGACAGCTGATGGATAGGCAAAGACAGAGCAGTACAAGGGAATAACGAGACAATACTAGTCACTGTGATAGGCAGCAGTCTCAGCACAGAATCACCTTAAACACTGTGAACACTGTTTTACCTTTAAGTAGGTAGCAATGAAATTTAGAATTTCAAGAAAAGACTAGAAATAGAGGAGAGAATAAGAATTTAGTTTCTGGAGATTTTACAAGGGCTACTTCTGAGAGGGAGCTATAGTGATTGTTTCACAAGGGAACAATTGGATTTATAAAGATTGGCAACATGTGCCGGCCAGAGGCTGGAGGCAGTGTCTCAATGCCAAATGAGTAGGAAGACATTGGAAGAAAATATGTTTTAAAATACCCTGAAAGTAAAGGCAAATTGAATATGTCTGATATAGCAGAGAAGATAAAACCACAAATACATATGACTCTTAATTTCATTACATAGTTTTATGTTTTTTTTACAATAATTTGCCTACTGTCCATATTTTCAGGTTGAAGTCTTTTTATACACATAATGGTGTGCAACATGTCAAAATCTAAAATGTTTATTCCCTCCCAATTTCTCCAAGACATGATGCTTGACTCCATGTATCATAGGTTATTAATATAAATTAGTATAGAGAAGACACTGAAATGGACCAAAGTTTTAATTATGCTCTTTAAGCTGTTCATAGCTGATAGCAGTCAGTGCATAGCTAAAAGGTGGCCAACAGTAGACTATTGTGGCCATATTCTGTAACCTCACTACACTGGTGTGTATACATGGTGTCTGGCAGATGAGTTTTATAATGAGTGTCTGTTTGACATTCTTTCTGCATGAAATACTTCCCCACAAGTTTTGTTGAACAAGGTGGGCAGCGTCAGAAGAAGTGGTCAAAAAATCAGCTGATGTGTAACCAGAATAATTTCCTACAGCCCAGACTAAACATCTTTATGATTCCTTAGAAAGATCTCTTTGATTATTTAGCTTTCATTATTTAAGTTATCTGCCCTTTGGTATGTACTGCAATAAAATGAATGTTCATTTTCAAGATTAGTTTCTGTGCAAAGTACTGCTTAGCGTTAAAAACACCCGTTGTACAGAGACACTCTGCAAGGCCTTTAGACCTTTTAAACATCACTCAAGCTTTGTTTGACCTTTGTTGGCCTTGTCTTCCATGTCACAAATATTATTCTTGCAGCTTTAGCAAAATAAGAAAATTTCCACAGAAAACGGAAACAGGAGAGTACCCAAGTCACATTCGTTCCATTCAAGTCTCACGTCCCACTGTTACAGCTTTACAGTTGAAAACCAGAAAATGTTAAGAAATTTGAACACGCGCTTTCACACCTACAATTTTATATGTCTTACTATTAAAACTCCTTTACCTTTTTCTCAGTAAATATACATATGCGTATTACATTTTAACAGAATAATGTTCAACAGCATTTAAAATTGCTTGGAAGGAAAGAAATAGTTGCCTATATGACCTGTCTGTCATTTTAAGCAATTACGGCATTTCCCTTTGCATAAAGATTGGTATTTATAATATTATTATTCAAACCAAGACCTTAAAACACATATTTGTATATTTTATCCTGGACCCTAAAAAGGCTCATGGATTTTTCAGGGCTAAAGTAAATGCAGCCAAATATTTTTCCAGTGTGTTGTACAAACTGACTAGCACGCAATAAATTCATAAACCAGAGTGCTCCTGCATACGAAATGTTATTTTTCAAGGTGAAAGCCGTTGCCAAGTAAGGTTTAAGACTTGAAACACGTGTGGTAAGGATTTTTAATTTTGCCTCATAGAAGATGGCAGGCAATTCTTAACTGAGCATTGCACTTTATTAAAAATTCAGAGCTTTGTTTATTGTACCAAAAACCACTGAAAAGTCAATAATAGCATATAGTTTGTGCAAAGCCTTCATTTTATGAAAGAATACTTTGTGCCATTGAAACCAGCCGCAGAAACCTGCAACTTTCAAAATGCATTTGTCGTCCATCTTTTTAATTGAAGACAAGAATGTCAGAGGTGGTAAAATAAGTTAAGACAACTTCTATTGACTAGGAAGGAGAAAGTTGCACATTTTTGCTGCTTCTTCATGGTATCCTACTTCTTCAGCATTTTTGCAGGTATTTTGCTGAGGGAAAGAAAAGGTTAAAAAAAATATCTGCACTGCTCTGTTTCAGCTGTCAGTCATCAGGGCCACTAAGGCTAGACATTCACCCTTCAGGCAGTTCTGTGACTGCAGCTCAAAATGAGCCCTGTCTAAGCAGAAACATACAATTATTCCAATCAAATTATTCCTAGGCTACACAATACAATTACCCAGCTTAATTTGGGAGATGAATTAATTGAAGAATGATTTTCCTTTTTTGCATAAAAAGTCCCTGGTTAGGATATTCATAAAGGAAAGTTGAACACTTGACTTTCATGCCAGAGTCTCTAAGAGAATCCTTATTTTAATCAGACCAGACTTTGTTTCAGCTCTTTCAATATGAGGGAGAGGAAGAGGTTTTAACACTGCAAATACGCTTCTATATTAGTGCAGAATCAATATCTAAAAGTAGAAAGATTAAAATTATGCTTTGTCAAAGGTTTTTTTTTTTCTTTTGTTTTTCTCCTCTTGCACAGATGAAGGTTGATTGAAAGAACGGTTCAGCATGAATTGTCACGCATTGCTATCCCTCATGCTAATGCTGGTTCAACTTTGGTCTTGCTCTCCAAGCATACAGAACCGTGGCACTCAAAACACGGGTCAGTCTCTTACAGCAGTTCGAAGAGTGAAACGTGGCTGGGTATGGGAGCCACTTATTGCAACTGAGGAACAGACTTCAACGGTGCCTGTGTATGTTGGACAGGTATGATAACTAATTCATTCAATGAGTCAAGGATAGTACAAGGTTAAACTTAATGTGCCAGTTAGCAGCTTACTAGCTTTATTTGGAAGACCAAATATCTCCAGTGACCTTGAAATATCAAGAAAGGTAGAAAGAGTAACTCGGGGAGCAGCACAACATCTCTCTTGTCCTGTGACTTACTGTCAGACAACTCCAAGAGCTGGAGGTTGTGGTGGTACCAAGGGCCTTCTTTTACCTAGGTTCTGCTGTCAAGGAAACTTCATATTAATAAAACTAGTTCCATACACAGCAGTATTAAGATGAAAAGTTCCTTTCTGTCTTTCGAATGAAAGTTAAGGGCTCATTTATCAACATCTGGCAATTTGCTTCTGCTATTATTGGCCCTGCATCAAAGCAGCCATACTGAGTGCAGTGTAGTTTACAAACAGTATTTAGCATGGTTTTCTATTACACTAAGTAGCAGCTGATTTACCCCTCATTAATTTTTAATGAAGCAGATTAATACTAAATCCTTTTACCACTGAGAAACTACAGGAATCTGCATGGTTCATTAGATTAACGTAGGTTTAGCACAATGAGCAATTATTTTTCACCCTCCTTTAAAAATGTACTTTAAGATAACTGTCTTAATGAGGCTTTATCTGCCTCTTTCTTCTCTCTCTGCTTATTATTATTATTATTATTTATTATTATGTATTTTTTTGTGCTACAAATAACTGTAATCTTGAGATCTGGTTTTCTTTTCTTTAAGGCACTTTCTAGTTGAATGAACCAAAATAAGTTTAACTGCTAATTAACTAGCACTAAAATTTAATTGCACCCAAAGGGTGAAGTGCTCAAAATTCATTAATTACTTTTTCACAGGCCCTTCAAAGTAACTACTATGGAAGTGTGATGTCTCACTTCTGAAATAACAAGTGTAGACATACTATTTTTTAAATTATTATTACTTTTCCTGTAGCTGGAAAGCAGTTTCCTGTAAAGAAACTGCACAGATGTCATGTATTTTCATAAGGTTTTAGACAAATTTCATAACCTTGCCTTTCTATTTCTTACAGGTAAACTGTGGGAAATTTTTATTGAAAATTATGGTTAATTTATTGCAGTCTAACCATTGTCTAATCAGACATATTTACTTGTATCTTTTATTGGGCAGAATATGGTCTGCTTTCAGTAAATGAAGTGATAGTCTATGATCAGCACACGAATTTTTAGTACATGAGTCCCTGAAGGAAACTGCATCAACAAAAATACAAAGGTAGACAGTCTTTGTTTTTAAGTTATGATTCTGTATCAACTTCTTTTTGCAGTCAGATTCAGAGCTCTATCTTCAAATGTCATTTAACAGACCCATTAACACTTTTCCATTATCATATTGAAGAAAAAGAAATGTGTTCATCAACACTGCAATGGCAGACATATCAGAGCAAGTACATAAATTCTTGCTCCCAGTTCTCATTTACAATAGAAAGACCATTTATTCTTTCATGTCTAGCTTAATGAAACAAGTAAACCAAGGACCTTAAGTATGCTTTCTCTGCAAATGTCATCTGTAAGAGACTTCTCATTTAACGTAGTCAAGATCATGAAAATGTTTTGGGGATAAACAATTCTGAGTGAAGTGGTTCAACACAGGTTATGTCTAAACAGCCAATCTAAGCTATGCTTCCAGTCTCTAAAGGTTTGATGCACTCTGTGGTCACATCTGAACCTCATCTTAGGTTAAACATCACATTTCCCATGCACTGGGGTTCATGACAAGGAAACCAAGGTTTATGGACCAAAATGAATCTGTGTGCCCTTTAGCCAGATGTGAAATTTGAATGGTGTTAAAATGAGTTTGACCAGACCACTCATAAAAGGGGTGAATTTGCCCCATATTTTGCACAAAACCACTTACGTGGAAAACATTTGACTCAAAGTTTTATGAAAATATTCAAAAGGCATGAGTATCTTCCAAAGAAAAGTTAAAATGATTTTTGCAACTTCAAAAGCTGTTGCAAAATGTGTTGAGTAGATGCAATAGGAAATGCGCCCTTCACACCCCTTGGTTACTTCTTTCCCACTCTGTGGCTTCATATCCTGCACTGAATTGTAGGGTCAATAAGTATGAAGTAAAACAGTGAGGTTATTGAAGTCAACAGGTAGATATGCTATTTTGCATTTAAAACCTGCTGCTTTGTAGGAGAAGCAGGTTGAATAAAACTTTTTTTTTTTTTAATTTGAGTTTTCAATGATTATCAAGGCTTCTAGAGATTTTGACACTTTTTGATCCAAACCCAAAATAAATAAAGAAAAAATTAGAGAATTCAT
Source organism: Eurystomus gularis (assembly GCA_013400335.1). Classification (NCBI taxonomy): domain Eukaryota; kingdom Metazoa; phylum Chordata; class Aves; order Coraciiformes; family Coraciidae; genus Eurystomus; species Eurystomus gularis. The sequence goes on along the minus strand of VZZY01013328.1, from coordinate 36,732 downwards.
GATAAAATGGAAATTGCTGTTCCCATAATGTTCAACTGTGGATACTTTACACTTTAAGAAATTAAGTTATTGCTATCGAAAATGTACGATTGCATATAGTTAACATTAACAGAACTGTTTTGTTGGCATGAACAAATGCAGATGGACCACAACGGTCTCCAGGGCTCAGCTTCATCAGAGAATCATAATCATAAAATTCATCTTAGCAAGACAACAAAGGATGCAGATCATCCTGGAAGGAAATGGAAAATGTCTATCAATTTATTTCAGAATAAATAATACAGGCTTATACCACAGAATGGCTTTTCATCTTTTTAATATTTCAGCAGAAACAGAACACCACTGTCTCTCATATTTACACTTAGTATTTCTGAGTACACAAAAATATATAAAACTTACAAAGTACACTTGTCACTCGCAGTAATAAAAAATTTAGATAATGTGTAACGACCTTTGCATCATTTTCAGCAGAAGTTTATGGGAGCTGATAAAGCAATGAAATAAGTATGTACTTACATCCATTCCCTTCAGTTCAAAGTAGCTGAAGCATCTTTTTTTTTCCAGTTTACCATGCATTTATATGTCTGTTATATCTATACTTTAAAGCTGAGATGAAAATGTGACAGTACCCTCATTTAAATATTGGTATCCAACACGGCTTGCTAGTGACAGGGTTCACTGTACACTGAAAACAAACAAAGCCTAAAATGAATGTTCCAAGTCTTTATTCCTCCCAAAACATGGCTTATTTTTCTGTTTTGTACTTACAGCTGAGGTCAGATTTAGAAAAGGAAGATGGCAACCTAAAATACATCTTGACTGGGGAGGGAGCTGGAAGCATTTTTATCATTGATCAAAATGACGGCAAAATCTATGTAACACAAAAACTGGATCGGGAAAAGAAACCCTTCTACACTCTGAGAGCACAAGCAATTAACAGAAGCACTCAGGTCCCTGTTGAACCTGAATCAGAATTTGTTATCAGGGTTCGAGATGTCAATGATCATGAACCACAGTTCTTGGATGGACCTTATGTGGCCACAGTTCCAGAGATGTCCCCTGAAGGTACGACGTGCTGTGAACCAAATTCCTTATTTCCTGATTGATTATTTTTTTTTTTCTAGATAGCCATGTTGATATAAAAACTTAAAAGCATATTTTATAGACTGGTTTTCAGTGAGAAGTCAGCAAACTATTTTACAAGTTTGGAAATTTGCCAAGGTATATACTTAAACTGAAGGTTGCATATACCTCTGCTTAACATTCTTGCTTTTAAATATTTAGATCCCTACATGTATCCAAGTCCTTTTATGGAACCTGGATACATGCTTGGCTTGATTATAGAGAGTTGTCTTTCCCACCAGTGATTCAGCCTTGAAATTGGTACTTCTTTAAAAATATATTACCATTTGAAACAGGTAGAGTACTGCAACTGGTTGATACTGCAAAAGATATTTGGGGCTTACTGATTTCACTACTTTTTCAATCAGTATAGCACCCTAGTCTCTAGAAAATTGTTCAGTGTATGATTACTGCTACAAGCTGTGCTCTTCAGTCTTCTACCAGTCTGAAAGAAAAGTATCATGCACATAAACTTAAAACTCCTCTGACCTCAATTGACTCTTTTAAGGACAAAAATGTAAGCTTGGTTGAACTGAAAAGTACTCAATGACATCCTTCAGTCTACCCTGATTCTGCTTAATAATTAAACAATCAGTCTTCATTATACCCTGTGTAGTATAAATCATATTGTACTGTAACTAGAAAAGAATCCCATTCACATCCCAGGCACTCACAATTTCTTCCGTAAAGATAGGGATAGCTTCCTTCCTACGAGTAATGGGTTCATCAACAGGAATGGTATGAAGTTGATGCAGGGCTGCTGTGATGACCATCCTCACACCATGTATGATGTCTATCCATTTACACTGCCAAGCCTCTTTCCTATCAGTCAGCTTCTGTTTGCTTGGATTAGATGGTGTGCGCTGAATATCTTCCCTCTGATTTCCTAAGCACATGAATTGTAATTTTCCTGTCAAGAGGAACAACTAAATCCCCGCACCTCTTCTTTCTCACCCCAACACGATCAAACAGACCTGTACTAGGATCTGTCATGTATCTGGAAACTTAATACTACAAATATGAAGCAAAGTCAACATCTGACCAATATATGTGAATATATACATACATATGTACATACACATATGTGTATACGCATACATTTAAATCTGTAAAAATAGCAAAGTGTGAATGCAGCTGACATAAACAAGCATATTAATGATGCTGCTCTCTCCAAATAACTATCTTCAAAATCAGAAGAACACAAGATTCTTCAAATCTTAAAGAAAGAATCCCAGTAATCTTTAAAATTTGTACGCCTATCTTTTCAGTTATTTCTATTGCAAATAATTTTGAAAAGAAATTCAAACATTATGCTACTTATAACAGTGTGAATTAATGAGGTCATTAATGTAACAGCATCAGTGATCATAAAAGGTAATAAAAACTATGTTTCATTCAGCATTACCCGTTCAATTTATAGGGCCAATTCAGTGAATCTCTCTCAAGGAGCTGTAAACTTTATCTTCTTCTGCCAGCCTGGATAGCAGTTGCAAGAAAAGGATATTCATGCCTGGGGTTTAATCAAAAGTGGGGTTAGTTCCCACTGCCAGGAAGCAGTAGCTCACCATCACTACCAGCAATAGCTGCAAAAGACATCCATTTCATTAATTAATTTCCTAGTCACCCTGTTTATACCACCTTCTACCAGGGAAATAGTTTTTGAATGTATGTTTGTTTCTTCCCTGCCACTTTCTCCCATGCAGACAGACTTATTTGTGATTATTTAGTTTTTTTGTTTTGTTTTGGTTTGGGTTTTTTTGTTTTTGTATTTTTTTTGTTTTGTGTTTGTTTGTTTGTTTGTTTGTTTTAATGTGTTCACAGCAATAATGAGCATAGTTCATTGTCCTGAATTATCTGGGATTATACAGATTTAGGACTTTGACAATGTTATTTTTTTCTTTTCCTTTTTTTTTTCCCCTGTTGTAAAGCATTGTTTATGAGGCACTTAGTCTCTTATAAAAATGGTTTTAAAACACCTGATAATTTAGTATGGCTTGATTTATACTCACACAGACCTGTAACTGTTCACAGGAGTATATCAGGAATTGACTTATGGATTCCTTCTATTTTATCATCCTGTCTTAATGATGAGCTCCTGTCTTAGTGATGGTTATATGAAAAGAAAAAAAAAAAAAGAGAAAAGTTAGGTATGATGGTACTTATGGCCAAAACCAGCAGAAGTAATCTTTTCCTGTATACCTCTGTTTCTCACCTGAAACCATCAACAACCAGTTGACAGATGAAATGGTTTACTCTCTATTGACTTGAGTTGGTTATAAACTAATACCCTAAAAACGAAAGGCTCAGCAGTCTTTATCCAATCTCCTGTGTCATCTCATATATTTAAATTCCTAAAATACCATATCATTTTTGCATAAGATTAATTAAACTTCAGAAAGTTTAATTTATTTTGTGACATTCCTGTAGGATTATAAAAAATGTTTCCAGTAAAATGTAGAAATGTGTGAAAAAAAAAAAAAGTAAAAATCAGAAGAAACACCACCTCCCATTTGTCAGAATGGGTGAAAAATCTAATAAGATCACTGTGTGCCTCCTCTCTCAGACAGAGACTACCTGAAACCATAAACTCACAGATTTGCTATCATCCAGTGTGTGATATGTGAATCCAAGTCAGTCCTATGGATCTTGAAATATTGTCTACACTGTTTCTTCTGCATTTGACCCCTCCAGCACTAATGCCATAGCTACTTCAGAGATCATTCTTTCACCTCCTTCTCCACATAGACATTGTTACACCACTGGTATTATAATATGTATGTCTGACATGCAGAATGCAAGTGGGGTGTTGTATATACCTTAACAGTGAATGGGTCCAGTGAAATGGATGAGCTACACAGTGAGGACTTCCCTGGGCTGGCTTCCCCAACTTCTCAAAGGGTAGCGACTGCACTTCTTTGGTGAAACCTTTTGCACTGTGCATCCTAAAGCATTAATCCTTACAAGGAAATTTCTAAATTCCCAGTAGATAGAAACAGTAACCAACTGAAATTTCGTTAGTTTATTACATCAGTGCTTTTCAGTAAAATAGAACATCCTCTTGCATAGTAAGGGATGTAGACCAGAATTAGTTTAAATGATACAGCACAATAGAGAGACTTGGCCTTTGCTCTCTTTCAGAGTGCTCTAGCAGCAGTTCATCTCACCAATACTAGATCTGAGATCTCCTAGTAATTTCCTCACAGATAACATGCTCGTGAAGCATGGTCAATACTTGGGAAAGTAGTTCACTGTGAGCATTTTGTCTGGAACTAAGAAAGGAAGGAGAGAATAATTTGCAGCCTGCCCCTTGCCTCAGAGAACCACATTAAAAATGGAAAATAGGCACAGATAATTTTGCCTAACGTTAGGTACAAATATCAACATATGTATATTAACATGCCAACAGAGTACACTTTGCTTCTTTCTTCTTCTCCTTTATCTTCAGTGCTAAATTTTATTAGGATTTTATATGCAAGTGTCACAGTAAATGAAAAGTGTGTCAGCAAATGGACTCTCTTCTGAAAACACAGGACTATGGTTTTCCCTCAGGCATTTGATACAATTTTACATTAAGTGACTCCAATATAGCTGTTCAACTTGTACAAATGCAGTATATCTGATGGAATGGTTAAGAGTCAGATGCAATAATACATCAGTACTTAATGTTTTTATAGATTTCAAGCTCTAGTTAGAAAAATGAATAACTATTTGCCATACGAAGGCCCTATAGCTTATGTAATAGGCTACAATATTTAAGTGGCACTGCTATGTATTGCCCAAGAAGGATAAAACCAAGGCTGCAGAAAACAGAGAAAAATCTTATACTACAATCAGGAAAATGTAGTTTTCCTTAAATGAAGCTTCTAAAAACCAAAAATTCTGTAAGCATATTTCCTATCCAGCTTAAGACATAGCTGTGTACATGAAACACATACATGGGGCTAAACTTCATATCAACATCACCCAGACTCTCATATTCCAAAATTAATTTTTGAAACCCCACAGACATATTAAGTTAATTAATCTCTGCCAGAATATCCATTTTCACATAAGTGTTGTGAAACCCTATCATGGTTGGATTGTCAATTGAATCATGCTATGGACTGTCAAGAAGTGGGGTTTGGGGTTTTTTTTGTTTGTTTGCTTGAAGGGAGTTATGTGTTGTTTGTTTTAAAAGATATGATTTGTATCTGATCAATTATTCTTTTCCCAGCAATGGAGTTAAAGAAAAAAAAAAGACTTTTTGGAGTTTCTGAGTACATAATCTTACCATTGTAATTTCTAACACTCAAATACAAATGTCTCAGTAAACATCATTTCATTCAGCAAATGACTTGCATTGTTTACCGCAGGTTAAACTCATAAAGAAATACAAGCTTCACGGCAGTGAAAAATTAAAAACTGAAAAAATATTCTAAATCGAGGATGTTTTTCTTCTGCTTATTACATAGTTCCCTATTTAATGTAGAGATTCATGTAGTGATCATGGCATCTTCGTCCTAAAAAAATGTGAGAAGACCTGGTCCTCTCTTTAGGTGATCTCCTGTCACCCCAGTTTAGAAGTAGTCTTCCTCCCAAGAGTGCAGGAGATCTGTTATTGCTTCCCATCAGGACAGCTCCCTGTTTACCATATACTCCTTGGCCGCTCACCTTTCCATCACATCCACCAGCTGCATCACAGAGTCCACCTTGGAAAATTCCATGCTCTGCCTTCTGCTGTACTCTGGAAGAGCCAAAGGGCAAGCAGGAAAGTAGACTGGGTCTTAGAGAAGCAGCAAATGCTGATTTAGATTCAACATTTCCTTCTAATGGTTAGAAACTGTGTAGAAAATAAATTTACCTTCAAATGAGTGAGATGCACAAAACCTGGAATGATAACTTTGTAGTCCTATGTATGTTGGATTTTATTGCTGATTTATTAAATGTGGTGCTGCAAACAAGTCCATTTCTAAACAGTTCTGGGCACTTGGTTTTATTTAGTAGAAAATGACATTTATAACAGACTGTACTTATTGGATCATTCATAGTTCTTGATCTCTTCCTAACTAGCACTCATTTTGGTTTTTTTCAAAGCAACTGCATTCTAGTCATGCTAAATTGTCTTAGAGGTTGAATTTCCTATATTCATTAGAACAGTTTCCATAGACTGCAGCTGATACAAAGTTAAGAGTTGTGTAGCCGAAAATTTCCTTTACCTTTTTCAGTCTTATTAAAGAATATCATTATTTCTGAAGCATATATGTGCCCTGATGAAATAATAAACCTTCACTTTGTCGTTAACTTTTCTCCAGAGCAATAGGGAGCAGTACATATATGTATATATCTATACACACACCTAATACACTCCGAAATGTCAGAAATTTACTATTTTAAGTATGTTTTGAAGGACATATTACTCCAAAAGTTGGTGATAATTAATAACATTTTAGTGTACCTCCATTCTGAGAGAAGATAACATGCATTATGGAATCACTTGAAGTGCTGCTGAATAAATTGAGAGAAAATGCAACAAGTATTTTTTTTAATAGACAAAATATTTCATCCAGCACATCCTTGTATGAGAAAGTCCTCTTTATTTCTACTTAAAAATAAATATATTGAATGGCTACAAAACTTAGAAATGAATAAATTTGTGTTATTGGGGACAAGTATCAACTCTGAGTTTGTCATAAAAAAGGTGTTTCTAGTCTAACTTGTTGCACTCCAGCGTTTCTTCTTTTCTCCTGCAGCATAACTATGCAGCTATATTGGTAAGCATGTGCAACCTTGTGAACATATGCCAGAAAGTTTTAGCAAGTAGCTTGATTTCCAGCTGTTCCTCACAAGAAGTGATATTTGTATTGTATGCAGAACCTAGGTGGGTGAGGAAAAAAAGACAAAAATAATTATTAGACCTTACAAAATGATGCCACTATAAGAATTTTCCTTTAAAGGACAATCATCACTAATGATGCCATGAGATTGCTGTCAATCTTGTATCTAGGATATAGCCAGCTTCCAGCCAGAGATGAAATTAAGCTCTGCAGATTGATTCTGCTGTGTTTTTGCACTGGGGATTCTGCCATCACTCTTACACTGGAATAGGCTCATTAAAGACTCAAGGATAAAAAGTGTTATCAGAGCCTTCTTATATTTCTTGGCTGCTTTGCTTGCTAACAATTAATTTTTTTATCACCAGTGGGCCTAATAGTGATAAAGTAGCTGTGTTTTCTTATTGCCACGGGAAACTTCCATAAAACACTTTGAAGAATATACAAGGGGAGGAGAAACAATTTTCTTTACTCCATTCACATATGAGAAATTAGGGGAAAAGGCATAAGACGTAGTATTTTAAGCAAAATAAATATAGCGCGGAAAAGTCATAAGCTATTTATTTTTATTTTAATCAAAAATTAGAATACAACAAGAATAGTTGGTGAGGAAAAATTATCCCTTTTTACTGATAAATTTTAGAGCCATTTTCTCCTGTAAATTTTCAGGACTGTTTGCTAATATAACTGGTATCTTAAAAGCTTTTTAAAGAGTTTGTTTTGTAATTATAAGATAATTTATACAAGGAGAAAATAAACATAATCTATTTTATTTTTTCCTTGAGGTACTTCGGTTACACAGGTAACAGCTACAGATGGTGATGATCCTTCTTTCGGGAATAATGCTCGTCTGCTTTACAGTCTCATTCAGGGACAGCCTTATTTCTCTGTGGAGCCAAAGACAGGTACTACAAATGATCTTGTAACTTGAAAGCATTTCTTCATTTCAACACAATGGTGAACTAATACCACCCTATGTGTTTGCATAGTTCCAAGATCTATTAAAAAAATTTCTTTCTTTCCCATAGGAAGCTGTAATTCTTTCTCTCTGGAAAATTAACAATTTATTTGGGAAATTATCTTGCTAAAGAAAAGAGTTGAACTCGGAGTATGCCATCCAACAAATGGACCTAGGAATACTTCTGGTTTAACAGCTCTACAACTCATTATGTTACATTCCTATCTCTATGTTGGTGAAACTACAGACATGTGACATCTCCCCCAAAGTTCTGATTTCTGTCGAAAATAGTTGGTTATATATAGTAGAAGAGATATATGGTGTATTCTGTTCCCCCAGACTCTAAGAACACAGAATGGATCTGTCATGCAATGTAGACGTTGCCATGAGTACTAATTCCCAGTATTGGGACAGCTGTGCTGTGCACGGTCTAGAATGTAAATTCATAACTATGTCCAATGATGCATTTTATAGCCATAATATATGGTCTGATGTTGGGGAAAAAAGAGACTATTATACATTATTATATTATACTTTTCCTTTTTAGGAGTCATCAGGATGGCTTCCCAAATGGATAGAGAAACAGAAGATCAGTATTTGGTCATCATCCAAGCCAAAGATATGGTTGGGCAAGCAGGGGCACTTTCAGCAACAGCCACTGTTACCATCAACCTCTCTGACATCAATGACAATCCACCTAAATTTCAACAGCGTGAGTACAGGCTACTTACAGTAGTTGAAGTCTTGAGGAAATTTAGATCTACTGTAGCTCTGTTAAGTTCACTGGTAGGTCTTTTCAGAGCAGGTCTGGGCTTTGACTTCAGCGTGAACATTTATATAAAAATAAAACAAAAAATTCCCCCACAAAATCTCAGACAAAGAGGAAAAGAAAATCTATCATTACAAAAGACCTCAGGCCTGATGGTTTTATCACTAGGCATTGGAAACAAATGACTTACTAAACTGCTTTCCATACAGTTTGCTCTATCTAAGCCTAAAATCTGGGCAATGGGTTATTTACCATTTTTACCCTCCTTTTTTCTCTTTCTCCATTTTTGTTTTCTTTGCAAACAGATACTATAAACTTCTTGGCAAAAGATGTGACCTTCTCTGCCCAGGGAGTTTTTAGCAGACATGGCTAGCTGCTAGCTGGGCTGTCAGGAAGAACTAGTGAAATGCAGTTAGGAAGTGCTGCCCTCCACTGTTTCTTCACCCTGTTGGTTCTCCTTAGCTCTTTATTTACTGCTAAAGTGGGGCTGAGAAAGGAAGACTCATGAGTGGAAAGATTGCCTTGTCCTGCCCCCAAGATCTATCCATTTGCTGTAACAAAAGCTGGGGGCTTTCCCCAGCTTTCTGAGAGCCTCAGGCCATCATAGCTACAGCAGCTTTGGTAGATCACTAAACTGTGCCAGTATTTGTTTCTTTAGGACTCTACTATATGAGTGTCTCTGAAGAGGCTCCGGTGGGTACTACTGTAGGAAAAGTCTTCGCAGAAGACAGCGACATAGGGGAGAACGCAGCCATGAACTATTTCATTGAAGGAGATAGCTCGGATGTCTTTGACATCATTACTAACAATGAGACTCAAGAAGGAATTATCTTATTAAAAAAGGTAAGATCTCAGAAACGTTCTACAAAATCTCTAAATACTGGAAAGAACCTCTTCAAGCAAGCTGGGTGTTTAAAAAAGGCCTATTGTTTTGGCTTCTGCTATATTTTTTCCCTTCTTTAGGCTTTGTGGTTTGATTGTGATATTAGGGGAATAAAAGAAAACATGCTTTTCTTCCTGTTTACTTTTTTTGGCTCATTCCTGTTACTGCTGAATACAATAGCAGCAGTCAAAGTATCTCAGTGTTATTCCTAGCTGTGCAACACAGTGTATCCTATTGTGAGAAAATGTTCTATCTCTTCTGTGCATCATCTGTAAAATCTTTATCAATAAATGGCACACAGTATTTCCTCACTTCCAACACCTCCTGTTAAACGCAATTGAAGCCAGGATATATTACAGTATTATGTAGACAGTGGAGTCTTTGAGATGACATAGCTTAGAAAAAACACTAAATACACTCAAAAATACACCAGTTAATGAATTAAGATATGTAAGAGGCTTTGATACAGTGTGATTTATTTTGGAATCACATAGGAAGATCTCTGGGTCATCATCTGAAATGATGATAGAGTTTCATATTTTAGTGGAATCCAGGACCCTGAAGAACTGAATGCTATGAATTAGGTGGCATGGTTGTTGTTGCTGTTTTTTTCTCTATTTGGACTTATTACGATTGAGGAAGGTATTTATTTAATATTTCTTTTTTTCAGTTACAGAAGGTGGTGACTATCTAACATAACAATGTAACTGTGTCTTTATTAAACACTTCTTCCTGCCTTCTGGAATTTATTTGCTTTAGAGAATAAATTTTAACATGCTCAGCTTAACTCCTACAGATTAACTGATTTGTATTGTTTATGTAAGAATAAAAGAACAGTGTTCGCTATGTTGGTAATACAAGTACTAACAGAAGAAGTTGTTTTTCTTAGGGCTGACATTCTACAGGCAGATTTCTTTTACAATGTGGTTTACCTGTTTTAAAGCCAGCCTACATGTGAAAGCAAATAATGGCATAGTACTATTTAAAAGGTTTTTATTAACATCAAAAAGAAATCTTAGAAGCAACTAATTTTGAAACACTCCCAAAAGAAGGATAGCAGTGTTTTATTTTAATTACATATCACATATTAAACTGTATTTCATTTCAACTTGAAGAAATAAATATTCTACTTTCTTTCCTAACAGAGAGTGGATTATGAGACCAAGAGGAGATATAGTATTCAAGCAAAAGTTGTAAACAGGTTCATTGATGACCGTTTTCTGAAAGAAGAACCATTTGAAGATGAAACCATTGTCAAAATCAATGTGGAAGATGCTGATGAACCTCCTGTTTTTACCTTGGAGAACTATGTGATGGAGATTGCTGAAGGGGCTACAAATGGCTCACTGGTGGGCGTTGTAACTGCTAGAGATCCAGACAATGATGACTGCCCTGTCAGGTACCTAACTTAAAATGTAAACAGGCCACAAATATAAATGTAGTTGGGATTTCCAAAGGCTATTTCTGTTCCTTACTTTGGCTCATGATTACAGTTAATCAGAGCTTTCATTGTGATAGCCTAGGTTATTCTACACGTCATGGTTTAACCCTGGTAGGCAGCTAAGGACTACACAGCTGCTCAGTCAGTCCCTCACCCGTTGGGATATGGGAAAGAATCAGAAGGGTGTAAGTAAGAAAACTTATGGATTGAGATAAAAACAGTTTTAAAATAATAAAAAAGAAGAAACAATTAAAACAACAGAGGGGAAAAAACCTCCAACAAAACTCCAAGAAAAACAAGTGATGCAAAACCTGCCCCCCAGAAATCACTCACCAGCAGCTGGCCAATACCCAGCCAGTCCCCAGGCAATGGGCAGACCCTCCCAGTTTTATCTCTAAGCATAACATCATACGGTCTGGAATATCCCTTTGATCAGTTGGGATCAGCTGTCCCAGCTGCGTCCTCTCCCAGCTCCTTGTGCACCCCCAGCCTGCTCACTGGTGGGGTGGGGTGAGGAGCAGAAAAGGCCTTGACTCTGTGTCAGCTCTGCTCAGCAGTAATGAAAACATCCCCACATCATCAACAGTTTTCAGCACAAATCCAAAACATAGTCCCGCACCAGTTACTATGAAGAAAACTAACTCTATTCCAGCCCAGACCACCACAGTAGGTCAAATCCTGACCCCTAGCTCAAAATCTAAATAAATGAGCCTCTTTTTTTGCATCTTTGCAATCACTTTGAGATGGGGTAATATTTTAAACAGTGGCCTGGAAGAGGCTATGCATAGCAGCAGAGCTAGGGTACCACAGCCAAACCTGCAAGTGCCTGGAGGGGTTCCAGTCTGTTCCCAATAACTTTGGAGATACAGAGAGATGGTCTCATGGCTGGAAGGAAGACACAGAACAGCTCTACTGGCATCTGCTCAACTCAGCATGACCAAAATTTAACCTATCTCTACACCTATCACAATTGCCCCACAGAGTATATAAGAAGGGTCCCCCAGACCTTTAATTTTGCAAAATAATTTTTCTGTCTCTTAAAGGAGAAAACAGATATTTAATCTTGATCATGGGGTTTATAATTAAAACAGCTTCTTGAGTTCTTTGATGACACTGTGTACTGTGCAGTTTAGACAAGCTAGGATACAGGGACAAACGGATGAGACAAAATAATTTATGGTGTGTGGATTCCTACTATTAGAAATATATATATAAAAATACCTATAGTTAGGGCATCAGAGGTTTAGTCAATGCAAGGCCATTTGTTATGTTTTGACATTCATTTACTGTTTAATAAGCTAGCTAAGCTTATTTAATTTATTCTTAAGTTAAATAGGAATAAATAAAAATATACATGTACTTATTCCCCCTCCCCCCAAAAAAGTCTTGTTTTGGAGTTTATTTAGATGACTGCAGTATCTCCTGTTAAACATTTAAACACAGTGCATACCTATGACTCTTTAGTTCGAAATATTTTGGTAGAACTTTTTACAAAGTGAATATGTCTGCATAGTGCCAAAACAGTGACGCATTTATTGCATCACTGAGTTTCTGTAAAATAGAGTATGCCACTTCTAATGTAATGATACATTTATTGGGCTCAGTGTCATGTATATGAATCTAATTTTGAAACCATTGCTATCTTAAATGACAGCAGTTGCTATAAGATATAAGCCATATAGAAAACCAGCTGTGTTGATTTGTGGATCTCAAAACAAAGTAAAAAAGACATGCAACAAAACCTCATTGCATCAATAACAAAAAAAACCTAAACATATTCAACATAGATTTTCCGAAAATTACCTATCAAGAATCAGATGACCACATAAAACCCCAAACAAAACAAAATACCAGTGTCAGAAAACGCTAAACAAGCTTTGGATGCAGAAGATGAGGAACAGTTAAATAAAATTAAAATAATCACTAAAAAAAAGGAAACTGAATTGTAAATCTCTGAAATAGAAGCTTGTAAGTGTCAGATCTTTGGCTCAAATGATAAGAATTTTCACTGACTGTGTTGTGCTGGTTTCTTTGACTTAGCATAGAATAGAATAATAGAATCACAGAATCATTTAGGTTGGAAAAGACCTCTAGGATCATCAAGTCCAACCTTTATCCCAGCATCTCCCTGATGCCTAGACCATGTCCCAAAACGCCACATCTACTCAATTTTTGAACACCTCTAGGGATGGTGACTCCATCACTTCCCTGGGAAGCCTCTTTCCAGTGCCTCTTATGATTTTCTAAACAGACAAAAGACAAGTATAAATAACAAGTTAGAGAGTCATCCAACTGCTGCCACACAACATGAGCTGGAGTCCTACGTGCAAACAAGAGACAGAAAGATTTTGTCAAGAACAATTAAAGGTACAATAGTACCTTTAGTAAGTAATAGTAATAGTAAATTATTAAGTAAATAGTAATAGTAAAATACTAAAGTACCTTTAGTACTTGCATGAGGGAATTCCAAATGGGAGTGGTAAGAACTGTTCAACTATTCAAACAGGTTTTATTTCCTTCAAAGAGACTGTACTAGGAACTGTGACATTACATATGTCTTGAAAGATATTAGTAAATACCCTTTCCATTTGAACCAGTATCTTTGGTGTCTTTTTCAGTCCATCTCTGGCCTGTAACCAGTGGTTAGACTTTAACAATTTCAACGGTATGTATGCATATGTGTGCGCATGTGCATGTCCACATATGGACATAGCATCTGGAGCCTTTCCACTGGAGACTCAGGAACACTGGCCTCATTTGCAATCATCTCCTGCATTAGGATTTTGTAGCTTGCCTAGGTGTCACCTCATTACTGATAGTTGTCTGTCTTTCTTTATAACGTCCGTTCCCTTGGCATCAGAGCATGTCAGCAATGATAAAATAGATTTGCCGTTATACCTCCACTTAGCTGTTAGTGTTATTCATTTCACAAGTGGCACTTTTGCTGTTTCTTTTCAACGAAGTCATTCACCTGCTGTGAGCCTGACTCAGAAGTAAGAATGAATAATGCATTTCAGATTCAGTTCACGTTAACATGGATCTGAGGCATATTTAGTTTTATAAAAAGAAGAGCTTTGATCTTGGCAGCAGTGAATTTTAAATGTTTATAAGTGTACATTTTTCATCATTTCTGAGTTGTTGCAGCACACATTTATATTTATATATGCACAGCTCTGTTTTCTCAACTGACAATAGCTTTCTGTGTCCTTGCCTCTGATGGAACATTTCAGTATTAGGGAATCTCTTTACTTCTTCTGGTGCAGGTACGCTATTGTCCACGGCATGCATTTAAAGAGATTGTTCAGCATCAATGAACACAATGGAACAATCATTACAACTAAACCTCTGGACCGAGAGATAGCTTCTTGGCACAACATAACAGTTACAGCCACAGAAACAAGTGAGTAAGAAATTTAAGGAACGCTGTGTTTTATATACTGTGAACTGTAATTATCCTCTGAATACGTCTTCTTTTAAGGGGAGAATACATGCTTCCTTCTCATTATATTACTGTTGCTTGCTACATTAAGGAGCATTATTAAAATGATTAGTTAAATAGAAGCAGAATGTATCTGAGCTCCAAGGTCCTGTGCTCTTTCATAAAAGATGACCTTATAAAAAAAGAAAGGAAATTGTAATAAGATCAAGACTCTAACACTTTCAAGCTACACTGAAGCATATGAATAGCTCCTGCAGTGCAAGATCTTAGGTTATATTAGACCCTGGTTAATTTCACACCAGATTTTTGACTAGTGTGAAATTAGCCAGGGTCTAATTTAACACCAGTCAGGAACCTGCGGCTCATTAATTGTGAATATAAGGCCTAAATCAGCTAGCCTTCTCTTCAGTGACAGTGGAATCTGTGAAGCATCCTTTATATAGATTTCACCTGTCAGTTTGGTTTGAAAGTCAAATGTAAATTGCCACTGTTTGTGCTTTTGGTGATCTGGTTGCCCTAACTCTAGGACAACACTAGAAAATTAACAACTACTGATTTATAAGGAAGTTTAACACAATTATTGGGATATTATTAAAAAAATGAATCATATCCATCCTCAGGAAGGAGAAAAAAAATAGATGAAACTTGAGTCTAATAAAAAAAAAAATCAGAAAGGTTTCACCAAATACTTTTAGCATTTATTTATTTTTTTTTTAATCCTGAATCTCAGTTAAATGCTAGTTATCACTATGACTACTTTAAACACATATTCATAAATTGCACTGCTCCTAAAAGGGACCATTCTCTCTACAGGTGCAGAATATTACTGCAAGAAGTATAATATCCAATAGTCAGTAGCCATTTTCATTGAAGTCTTTATTTTGTATTTGGGAATTGATAGTATTTTCTTCCTTTTCAGCTTCTCTGTGAGTTTTTAAACATTAATGTATTTTATTTCTCATGTTGTCGGGCAGCTGGCGGGTGCTGGTAAAATTGATCTCTGGCATATTTTTGTTATGACTTGAATAGCACTATGGAAACACAGTAGGATGACTTTGGTCTGGACTTTTCTGTTTAGTTAAACAGTAACATAGGAAAAAAATCAAATGTTACAAATGAATAAGTGTCTCCTGCAGCAAAAGAAAGTGAGTCTTTAACAGTAATGAAAGTTGTTATAGAGAAACCAAGCCCTCATTATCTTCATATTCTTATTCCTTATTTCTTTAACGATGGTAAGGTCACTGTCTATAACACTATATTCAAAATCATTGAAGATAGGTCACCTTGGTCTGGGCATTACCTGAAATGATTTATATTATGAACTAGTAGCATTTTATTCCTTGAAATATAGTCGTAACATAGACTGTGTTATGGTGGATGACATTGCAGCTTCACTGAAGCCAAAACAAAATGCCATCCATGCAAGATATTCATTGCAGCTGAGATAGATATTGAAACTGCATTACGACAGCAACCTCCCTAGAGGCCTATTGAGATCCTGACATTCATAAAGGACGCAAGCCTTTTGCCTCCATTGCAATGACAAGGATCAGACTTGTGATGTGGATCATCCTATCCTCATGCCATTGAGATGTCATGTTTTAAAGGCAACCAGAAGTAGATCTAATTTATTGGACCTTAAAGGCAAACAGTTGGAACCTGCGATCTGTTGAGTCTTATTACACTTTATGCCTAAGCTGCTTCTAGCTCAAGAGAAATCAAGTTTCCTTTGATTAGTTTTACTTGGTTGTAATCAGCTTCCACATAGCGCAACTCTGAAAAATAAACAGGTTTCTAATCATGCATGAAAGCAAGAAATCCTTAAGTCATCAGCTTTACTTAACACTAAATTACTGAGTCAGATGAAGACTGACTGGCTAATAATTAATTTAGAAGGAAGATATATGCTTCAGCATTCTCTCTATTGAACTATAGGTGATCAACAAAAATTCCTAATGATAGCAACCAGCTTGAGCATACCTTGATCCTCTTTTCTCTATATGCCCACTGGAAAAGTGCACTACTACTTCTACACAAGCTTACCCACAAAAGACAACAGTCATTTTCCCAGTGGGTCTTGCAGGTTTCCTTTCCTTTGGGTGACAGACTTCTAACTTTTTAGATTAGCCCTTTTTAAAGAAAAAAGGTGTACATTTCCTTTAGGAAGAAAATAAAGTTGCTTTAGCTTAGATCATAACAACAGCTATTATTGTTGTTACCGTTACTAGAATTTTCCTTTTACTGGCTTATAACAATGCCAAGGTTTCTTTAAACTGCTGCAAGTATTGAGTTCTAATTTGTCTCAAGAGATGGTCATTGCTTTTCTTTTCACGCAGCTCCAAAACAAGCAAGTTACTAATTTTGGTTGCTAGTAATTAAAACATCAGCTTCATTCTTCGCACTCATCCAGCCTATTGCACTTGTTATCATGTCCTCTCAGACCTTGTTTTTCAAGTTCTGATCTCTCTGAAGGAGATTATGACAAAGAAATTTTCTGCTTATTGAAAAATCTTTAGCCTAATGTAGGATACGAGTACAATAGCTGTATTAAATTCTGACAACTATTTTCTCATGCAAGAGATAAAAGACAAAATAAGTATTGCCTACCATCTTCCCCAGTTGCAACCAAAGAAGTCACTCTGCTTCACCCAAAAATCTTCACTAAATATTTATCAGACACTGATTCCAAGAGTGGCTTTGTAATGTGTTGGTCCCTCTAAAAATGAAACACCGGGGATTTCAGAAAAATTAGACACTACTGTAATGTTACCTTCCAACATGAGAAAATATATTCCTTGTCTTTTAACCATGTGCTGAGGAAAAAACACCCACAAAATAACCACAAAATTACAACCCAAATATAGTAAGGAAGTAAAAATGGGAATATTACCAAAAATAAAGAAGAACATTATTTGGTGAAAGAAGACAGATGTGAAGGGCAGCTCTAGATAGAAAGGTGCTATATAAATGTTTGTGCAAGCAAGGATAGGCTTTAAAGCCACTATGGTATCCATGGATCTAATGAACAAGCAAGTTAGGAATAAGACAAGGTAGCTAGGTCCTTCCCATGCCACTATGTATACAACTGAGGCCACCAAAGGTATTCCCTGCCTCCTAGTAAGCATTAGAAGCTTTCTTTTAATGCAAATCCAGCCAAATCTCTGCTCTACACATCCATTTCTGAC
Source organism: Eurystomus gularis (assembly GCA_013400335.1). NCBI lineage: Eukaryota > Metazoa > Chordata > Aves > Coraciiformes > Coraciidae > Eurystomus > Eurystomus gularis. Next base: position 19,125 of record VZZY01013328.1, on the reverse strand, counting down.
TTAAGTTAGAGGTCCAGCCATCATCATTTTATGCTGCCATCAGTTGCCTGGTCACACGGGCCTGTGCTGAACTCAGCAACATCTCCTCAGAAGTCTTTCAGACAGTCCTGCCATAGTCCTGTGGGCCCAACTCCCCCACGTGCCCACTGTGGTGCCAGCATCGCCTGCTGACATATGTGGGGGTTCGGGCCCTGCCGGGACCTGAGCCACATGGCTGCTGCCGCTCCCCCCCACCAGACAAAGCAGTTTAAAATGCCTTTTCGAGTTGAGATAAGGAGAATTTAATACAATAACACACAAGAAACAATCGCAGGAACACCACCAATGACAACAGTGAGAAAAGCAATTTACAAAAGAAGTGATACTGTGGAGGTGAACGGAGGGAGCTGAGCGGAGCCGCACACATGCGTGAGTCACACCCCAGAACCAGAACTGGCCCCAGGGCATGACATCAGCACGGTATGGAACAGCCTGGCTGCACCAAATCAACCCTGTCCTGGCCAAATCATAACAACACAACACACAGAGATGAATCCCTCAGTGGCCCTTCACATGGAAGGACACCACTAAGAGAGCTCAGCAAGATGCAACCAGCCCCAGCAGAAGCCACACCCAACAGAAAACTCTTCCAACTGATTTGCCTCTGATTAAATTAGCCCCCGCCTCACCCACCACCCCACCCACAACCACCTGGGTGAGGGCAGAGCCACAGAGACACAAGCGGGCCAGTTTCTACCTCTGGAACATGAAGCCAAGAGGAAAAACAAAACATTCTGCTAGGCTGTGACTCATTCACAGGTCAACTCCAACTTGGGGCCCACAGCTCGGGCCCCAGCACTTCATTAAGTAAGCCCCACACCCTTGGTATGGTGTCTAAAAGGGATGTGTGCTACTTTTTATGTTTATTTGAAATATAAACCAAGCACTGCTTCATTACCTATTGTATTATGGATGATGGGATTCAACAAGAGAAATGTCATCCCACAAACAAGTATTTTGACAGGACTCTGACAGTTCATAAGCTTTGGTAAATTAGTACAGCTCTAATGATTTCACAGAGGAGTAGCAATGTGAAACCGCTGAGTATCTAGCTCTTTATCTCTGTGGTAGTTGCTTTTCCTGCCATTCCTTTGGCAAAAGACTCAAAGCTATCAGCACAGATTCCATAAGATCCAAGAAAACAAATGTTTGCTCCAAGCAATGAGTGAATTATACATTAAAAAAGCAGTGCAAGAACCAACCAAACCTGTACAGTTTAAAGTGAGGCAGAATGGAGTACAATTTCTTTTTTTCTCTTAAAGGTCCATTTGACTAGTTTAAGAAAATGCTTTAAAGACTTTTGAACAGATCAGAAGCAGTCACACTAGCACACATTATGAGGCATATTTTAACTGCAATGAATATTCTTGAGTGACATACTTCTGGTTTAGACAAAGCAGATTGAGATACTGATAGATATTTAGGTTGATAGATATCTGGTATTCCTGGAATGTTTTAAGACTATTTTATTCACTGGAAAAATGTGAAAAATGGCCCAACAACATATTCAAGTTAATGTGAAAATTACTGCTGCAGTGAAACTTCTTGACTATTAGAGTAATAAATTGCATTGTAGGGAAGGCAGACATATCTCAAAGCTATGCCATCTAAGTAACGATTTGGTGTGTTGATAGACAAGAGACTTCTGAGAAGTATTCAGTATAGAACCAAAGAATCATAGAATCATTTAGGCTGAAAAAGACCTAAGATCATCAAGTCCAACCGTTAACCCAGAACTGCCAGGTACACCACTAAACCATATCCCTCAGCACCACATCTACATGTCTTTTAAATCCCTCCAGGGATGATGAGTCCCCCACTTCCCTGGGCAGCCTGTTCCAATGCTTTACAACCCCTTTTGTGAAGAGTTTTTTTCTAATATCCAATCAAAACCTTCCCTGGTGCAATGTGAGGCCATTTCCTCTTGTCCTATTGCTTGTTACTTGGGAAAACAGCTCAGCACCCACCTTTGCTACTCCTTTCAGGCAGTTGTAAAGAGCGAGAAGGTCTCCCCTCAGCCTTTTTTTCTCAAGGCTAAACAGCCGCAGTTCCCTCAGCCTCTCCTCATAAGATTTATTCTCTAGACCCTTCACCAGCTTTGTTGCCCTTCTTTGGATGTGCTCCAGCCCCTCAATGTCCTTCTTGGAGTGAGAGGCCAAAACTGAATCTAGTATACAAGATGTGGCCTCACTAGTGCCAAGTCATTTCCCTACTCCTGCTGGCCACACTAGTGTTGATGCAAGCCTGGATGCTATTGGCCCTTTTGGTCACCTGGGCACACTGCTGGCTCATATTCAGCCAGCTGTCAACCAACACCCCCAGGTCCTTTTCTGCCAGGCAGCTTTCCAGCCACTCCTCCCCAAGCCTGTAGCATTGCATGGGATTGTTGTGACCCACATGCAGGACCCAACACTTGACTGTGTTGAATCTCATCCCACTGTCCTCAGTCCATTAATCCAGCCTGTCCAAATCCCTCTGTAGAGGTTCTCTACCCTCAAGCAGCTAAACACACCCACCCAACTTGGTGTCATCTGCAAAATTCTTGGGAGTGCCCTTGATCCCCTTGTCCAGATTGTTGATATGTATATTAAAGAGAACTGGCCTCAATACTGAACTCTGGGGAACATCACTTGTGACTGGACATCAGTTAGATTTAACTCCATTCACCACAGCTCTCTGGGCTCGGCCATCCATCCAAACCATGAGCAGCCAATTTATCTAGGAAAATGTTGTACCTGTAGATATTCCTTCCATTGGTTTCAAGTGACATATTTATAAACATTTTTATTACATAAACAAATAGTTTTTTCATCCTAGTCTACACACAACTTTAGTATCATGAAACTAGTATAGTTAGGTCTGGCTTTTCATTGTCTGAGGTGGTTACAGCACTATAACCTTGTGTAAATGCAGTAAATGTAAGAAAAGATCACCTTATCAGAGTTTATTTTCTTTTTCGTATGGAAATAAGCCATACTGGCATAGCTTTTATATCTAAAACCACAGTAATGAAGTCACTTTAGATATACACTGTAATAAAATATACTTGTATAACAGAAGCAGTACAGCTTTGTGAGTACAAAATGCCCAAGAATTCAACCTGTTGTGCACATAATACTTGGAACAAAACCATAAGCTCAGATTACAAAGTCTGTCAGCAGTAATGCCTTAGGCATGCCTAGGCAAAATCAGATGTCTTTGCAAATATATGTTTGGAGACCAGTCGATAGAGCAGCTCTCCTATTCCAAATTCAGAATTTCAGCTTTCTGCCTTGCCTAGAGTTGGGTATCAGTTTTCACTGCAATTACTCCATGTCTAGGAGTGGCAGAGATCTTTTCAAAGCATGTGAATTTTGGTGAAATTTTCTCCCATATCTCCAGAATTTCAAAATATTGAAGAAGAGTAACAGAATTTCTTAAAGGATTATGACCAATCTTTGTGGTAGTCATGGTGTTAAGTGATGTAAGAAAGCACAGGCACCTCCTCCAGCCACTATGGTCCAAGACCTTCCTGCTCAACCACTGGAGCCAGCCAGGTGCCAAAAGACCTGAGGCTTCTGCCCCAGCTCAGAGATGTGGCTGACTCTTTCCTGTTTGCAAGCTCAACCTGTAGCAAAGCTGAGCACGTCTCAGAGACACACACACACTCATGGATCCCTTCAGTATCTGCAAGGACTCTCTGTCCACCTGGCACCCATGCCCAGATCCCAGGTCTTCTTATCTGCTTCATGGGTCCCCAATTCACCTGCTAGTTCATGCTTGATGCTTGTTAGCAAACCCACAGCACCTACACACTCGTCCTTCACGCACCTTACATTCACAAGTACCCCCTGAGCATGAACCCCTCTTGAGCATCTGGTCTGGACCCAAGGACCATCTACTCACTGTTGAGTCCAGTTTAAAGTTTGCTAGTGAAAACACGCACACCTCACGCACATCAGTTTGGAGAAAGTACAGATACTTGTCCCCTGTGCCCTTCACTCACTCCAGTAGCTGACACCATGGGCCAGGGGCACCCACACCCCCATCTGACTCCAGTAGCTGCATCAATTTTCACTCACATACACAGATCTCACCAGTAGCTGGTACTTATACCCTGCAGCACACATACACATGCAATGATAGAGAGTGAGATTATGCAGAGAATCATAGAATGTTTTCAGATGGAAGGGACCTTTAAAGGTCATATAGTCCAACCCCCCTGCAGTGAGCAGGGACATCTGAAACTAGATCAGGTTGCTCAGAAAAATAGCTAAAAAAAGATTTAATAAGAAGATATAAGATGATAGAATTGACTGATGATCAGGTGCAGGGCTCAGCCAGACAAGCATACTGACTGGCCCCGTTTTACTTGCGACAGGACCCTTTTATATCCTTTTCTGTTGGCCCCTTCTTCATTCCTCCCTGCACATCCCCCATGGTTCTGTACAGCTCCATGGATACCCATGCCCCTCCAGGTCTGGAGTACCTCTGGTTTATAAAATCCAAGTTGGCCTACCTGGAATTGTTGCCCTGTGGAGTCTGGATAACCCATCAATTATAGTGAGGCTTCGTGTCATTGTCTCCATATTTGCTTTGTCAGGCCTGTGTCTTGGTACATTTTGTTTTTGTTTTCCCCTTTTTTCTCCCTTGGTTTCCCATTGACAAGGTCCCTGATCCGATAACCTCACAGAAATAAACTTTCTTAGACTTTTACATGCCCCCATGAATTATTGTGTCTGACCAGGTTCGGCTCTCATCACCTCGTCCCTTATCATTCATCCCTCAGGTTTGTGTCCCTGTATGTTCTTCTTTATGGCTTCCTCCTTTTCTCATTAACTCATGTTGCATTGAATAAGGTCCTTGACCAGATACCCTCAGGGGAGCACACACTCTCCTTCCACATACCCTTACACACGACTAGTACAGAAAATTGTTCTGTGTGAAGAAAGACTCATTTAGTTTCTCCAGATCAGATTTTATTTTTCACATTTAAAACAGTTTCTGACTTGTTAAATGAAAGAGTGAACAAATCCAAAATTTTACATGAAATATCCTTATATATGTCAAGATATACTGTTATAATTTCATGTGATGGATTAGTGAAAAAACCAAAAATGAAACCAAAACCCCACCTGTTTTTATAACTTCTGTAAAAAGAACCCCAACAAAGAAAAATAAACATGCCCTTTATTATATGTGTAGGATATACTTGAACTCATTTAAAAGATTTAGCATAAAATGTGTCTGTAGGTCTCAGTGACTATTCACTGCAGAATATTCGTAAGGTTTTCTAATGCTTACATTAGTTTAAAATATGTAGTAGATTATAACTTCTGATTTCTGTGGTTTTTTCCAACATTAGGAAATCCTGAAAAAATTTCAGAAGCAAATGTGTATATCCAAGTTCTCGATGTTAATGATCATGCACCAGAATTTCCTAAATATTATGAAACATTTGTTTGTGAAAATGCAGTGTCTGGACAGGTAAGTGTGAAGGAGGTAGCCATCAGTTTTCTCATTACAATGAAGATTTGTTCTGAGATGTTATGATTTCCTTTAATATAGATTATTTCAGTACCAAGAGTTCAAGCTGTATTTTATCTATTTCCAAAATTAGTTGTGTTGATATATGTATAGTTTGAAATTTATTTCACAAGACTGATGTGTATTTTTCCCTCTTTAAAACAAAGCTGATCCACCTCCTTGTTTGTCTACCAAAACAGACAGAAAAAAACCAAACAAACCAACCAACAAACAAACTCAAACAAACAAAAAAAGAAACAGCATAAGCCACAGATTTGATTCATGTTAATGTCACAGAGTTAAAACTAGGACGAGATTTACAGCAACAGCGTAACATAGTCCAGAAGAACCAGACTTAGATCAGATTCAAACCAGATTCATTGTCTTCTTTTGTTAGAAATAATTTTTGTGAACTGAATCCAAACCCCATTGAACTCGGTTGAAATCTGAAGATCTTTAAGTCCCAGCTCTTGCAACACTTTCCCTAGCTGTCAGCTTATGAGATTGTCGTATTAAGCATCCTTCCCTGGAGGCTTCTTTTCATTTCCTACTCACTCCCGAGGCGAATGGGGTCACATCAGTTGGCTGCCCTAACCCGTCAGGTACACTGCTGACTCTCCATTTTCCTCCGTCCACTTTTCTCTAGAGCTTTACTTTTTTTTTCCAAATGATCTGGTTCTATAGGTTGTCAAGGGTTAGGGCTGGGCTGCCCACTAGACAAATGACAGATTGCTCTCTATTAACCCCTCTCCCTTCCCAGAAAGGAAGGGAAAGGGAATAAGGGAGAAAGACTTATGGACTGGAAAAGTAAAGTAAAACAGCTTTAAGGAAAATAGTAACAATAAAATGAATTATATACAAATACATACAAAGCCAATATTGAACCCAAAACCCCCTGATGGCAAATATGTCACCATCACCACCGATGCTGTGGGGCAGGCACTGAGGAAGTCCCAGACTGGACTCAATAGCAGAAGGGAACTGGATTCAGGAGCTGGATTCTGGAACTGGATTTAGAAACATACAGATTGGGATCAAGTGCAGAATGGACAGAGTCCTTCTCAGACACCAGCCAGAGAAGAATAGGCTTGACCCTCATTATCCCTCAGCTTTACACTGAATATGAAGTATATGGGATGGAATACCTCGCTAGTCAGTTTAGGGTCACCCATCCTGGCTGCTCCTCCCCGAGGGAGCAACCATTTACATTTGGCATCCTCCACTTGGTGTGCAAGATTTAGCAGAGACCTTGGTCTACACAGGAGCAAGGACAAGCCGGAGCCTTTCTGCACACCCCAACCCTTGGCAGTAACTCTAAACATGGAGCGTTATCACTGCGAGAAGCAGAGATTGGCTGCGAAAATCTGCCATTAATTTCAGGAAGTGCCGGGACTTAGAAGAGACTGAGCTGAGAAGTAAAACCACTTAAAGAATTAGTTTTGTTCTAGCTCTAACCAGGACACAGTCTAAGACCTAAGCTGTGGAATAAGCATGCTGCCAGGCTCCACACAGGAGTCAAAAAGAAAACTGCAAAAAGAAAAACAAGTTGTTCAAAGTTAAAAAAAATAAAAGGTACAAAATAAACAACAAAAAAAGTGACAACAAAAAGGTATAGACAGAAAAATCTATATGTTTTTCACCACTTCAGAGAATTCTTTGGACACACAAAAGAGCCCTTTGGGATATTTGTGATGGTTCCATTCAAACATTTTGCTATGTTTTGATTTCTGAATCACAAAGTCTTTTTTTTTTACACCAGCTTGGTTTAGTCTGACCTTGATTAGTCTGCAGTTAAATAAAGCTTTCTTTGTAGCAAAATAAATTTCTTTTTTTTTTTTTTTTTAAATCCATTTATTTATTTGTTTCTCTATCAGCAGTTGGTTGGTTTGCTTTGCATTTGACAATTTTCCACTCTGCAAAGGCAGAATCTCTGGTTCAGAGGTACTTGGAGCAAGCCCTTTCTTTTGGTCTTTGGGTAACTCATTGACAGATCGAAGCATAGGCGTTACAGCAAATGCCATTTCATGTTCTTTGTCTTCAAGACACCATGAATTAAATACAGAAGCTTATAAAATGGGTATTTGTGATCCATGTTTTAGACTTGCCTACAATATAAAAAAACTGGTGATTTATTTCCAAAGGTTATTATTATTCCATAGTCGCCTCCTGGTAAATAACGTCTGTACGCCAGCCTATTAATGGCTCTATTCAAGAACAAATTAAGTATATATATTTTAAGTATTTTCAGAACCACTGGAGAAAATGGCACTGTAAAGAATAGTAGTAGTAACAGTAATAATAAACTCTTTGAGCACAAGATACAGAATTATTCTTGTTTAACATTGTAATACCTAAATGAGCAATTGGCAGGATATTTTTTCCTGTCTTACACACAGGCAAAATGTTACTTCGGATTTTTTTTTTTTCTGTTTTCATTGCCATAGGTTTTTGAGAGTCAGAGGCATCTCTAGTTTAGCCTTTGGAGACCGTGACAGTAATGTTAAATAATCCTCTCATTAACAACTGATCTGAGGAAGAACAACAGGAAATTGCTGTTAAAGTGCATAATTATCACAGTCAACGTTTATGGTATTTTATTCAACATTTATGGATTTAAAACAGAATTGATAGTTGTTGTATCTCCTTCAGTGCTGTTACTGTTTTGGTTTTTTTTTTACTTTTTACTCACAAGAAAAAAAAAAAAAGGTTATTTTCATTGGCAAGAAGCCAAAAAGTTCAAAAATGATTTTATGGATGTTCTGCTTGTCCACTGAATAACACAATCTACATTTCAGAAGAGTCAGTTTAAGCAGTTGAAGGACTTCACAGGCTTTTTTATCTTAGCCATATTTCTGTGATCAATTCCAAACAGCTCAGTAATCTGCTTACAAGTTATTAGTTAAGATCAAAGCTTGTATAGATATTCTATTGCATTTCAATTTCTAAAGTAGCTATGCCTATCCATCTAGCTGGAAACTATATGCTGAGAGATATTAGAATCATACAATCATAGAATGTGTTGGGTTGGAAGGGTCCTCTAGAGGCCATCTAGCCCAACCCCCCTACAATAAGCAGGGACATCTCTAACTAGGTAAGGTTGCTCAGAGCTCCATCAAGCCTGACGTTGAATAACTCCAGAGATGGGACCTTGTCCTGATTCAGCCATCGGCATTTTATGCTGCCAGAAATTGCTTGATCACACAGGCCAACACTGAACTCAGCAACACTCCCTCAGAAGTCTTCTTTNAAGTCTTCTTTCAGACAGTCCTACCATAAATTCCTGTGGGCCCAGCTCCTCCACTGCCCACTGTGGTGCCAGCATTGCCTGCTGGACACAACACCCAGAGGTGGCTCCCTCAGTGGCCCATCACATGGAAGGATACCACTGAGAGAGCTCAGCAAGATGCAAACAGCCCCAACAGATGCCACATTCAACAAGAAACTCCTCCAGCTAATTGGCTCCTGGTTGATATAATCCTGGTCTCGCCCACCACCCCAGCCATGACCACCTGGGTGAGGGCAGAGCCACAGAGGCACAGGTGGGCCAGGTTCTGCCTCTGGAACATGAAGCCAACAGGAAAAACAAAACATTCTGCTAGGTCGTGACTCATTCACAGGTCAACTCCAGTTCGGGGCCCACAGCTCAGGCTACAGCACTTCAGACCTCCACCACCTCTCTGGGCAACCTGTGCCAGTGTTCAACCACCCTCGTATTAAAGAACTTCTTCCTAATGTCTAACCTAAATCTACCCTTGTCTAGCTTAAAACCATTACCCTTTGTCCTGTTGCTACAGACCCTTGAGAACAGATCTTCCTCTGCCTTCTTGTAGGCTCCTTTCAGCACCTCTGGAATTCACTTGCTTCCCTGATCTCATCTGAGTTGTGTATTTAGGATAATCCAAAATACATTTGCATCCTCCAGCTTATAGTGTTTGGGGGAAAGGAAGGAAAAGGACTGCAGAAGGAAAGGCATTGTCTTATTTGGATTAGTTTTGCTCTGTGTCTTCCTGTTTCACAATAAAAGCAACGTAGAGTCTTGTGGCAAAGAAGTTATTTTTACACAGAATTTTACATTTAGAGTATATTAGGCTATGTTGAAGAATATGAAACACATCATGAATAAAACTAATTGTTAACCTAATTATCCAAACTCAGATGCAGAGCGTGTTAGCTTCAATCTAGAGAAAAACGTTTGGTTTTAAATTCTAGATTTTCAAAAAAAATAGAAACAAATTATGTTTGCTTTAGTTCAATGACTGTGGACCTTCATGTCCCTGCACAGTGGTTTGGTGAGTGTTACAGATATGTTTAGCTTAGCCTTTGAAAGACATCCAAACAAAAGCATTACATTTTGGTCTGTGGGACTATAATTTGATATTTGACTACAAAAATGGAAGTAAAAAAGATAGGTGTTCTTTGGCATCATTCTAAACTGATTCATCATGTTTATTAGACATTTTGAATGGATTTTCACTATCCATTTCATGTTATAGTTCTGTACTCTCCTATAATCCGTCAGCTGTATACTAACCACAACTAAAGATTCTTTTTGCACATTGAAAAACCAGTTTCACTGCACCCCAATATTAAATACATTATTTTCAAAATAACTCCATATGAATGTTGTTGTGTAAAATTAACTTCTATCCTACTACAGCTATAGCTAGTATGAGATGAAATAGAACAGTATTAATAAAGCATCCAAAACCAGAATCTCCTTTTGATTAGACCTTTTGACTTTGTAACTGTATGTAGACATGGCAAATGACGACAACAATGTGGTATTAATTCTTTATAGTTACCCTTTATGTGTATGTGCAGCAACTACAAACTGTTGAGTTCTAGGTGCAATATTCTATAAAAAAAATCAGGACACAAAATGGACCAAATCTGCCCCAAATGTAACACTACTCCAGACATCCCAGCAAGAATGGATTTAACCCAGAAAACTTAATTCCCAAGGCATTAATAAATTAACTCAGCCTGAAACTGAAGCTTGAAAGTTTGAAGAAAGCTATATTGAATGTTTTAAGTCATGTGTAAACAAACTGACCATCTAGAATGTATCTATTTTTACACATGGTAATTTCAGTCCTTTTTGTGGATATTGGTCTTTCTTCAAACCATGCAGGAAACAGATTTCAGATTAAGACAACCTGCTCTAGATACATCTACATTCTGAACTAATACTGTCTTCTCTAATGCACATTCATTCTGGTAATTCTAAGTTCCTGTACTTTGGGGATCACATGTGAAGTGACTTTGATGTTGCGACTTGCTTAGTAATTTTTATTAGATACAAAGTAAGTGTGTATGCAGAGCACTTTGAGTTAGAGATTAAAAAAAAAAACAACCCAAATTTATTTATTCATTTCTTAGTATATAATAAAATAATAATCAGTTTCTGTGAAAGTGAAGAGTGCTCATTTGTTATTAGTTCTGTACATAATGAAATGTTGACAGAAGAAAAGAGGGGAAATCTTTAAACAGATTCTAGAGGTATATGATTAATATTAACAATAAGCAGTTTGCTAAACAGATCCTTTCTAACAAATCTTGATGTAAAATGATTTTTGATAGCAGAGAAGCAAAAGTGATGTGCTAGCAAGCCAATGCTCATTATTTCGCCTTGCTATGTTCTCTCCATTATTTACAAAAAACATCTGAACAACAGTGATAGGAAAATAAAAATTTAAAAAGAAAAATGGATTGAAGGCATCCCTTAGAGTCTAAAATCATGGTGAAGCTGTGAAAGCACTATACAGTCTGTCAGTTCCTTACTCTAAGCTACTCCTGCAGATGCACTGAGTGTAATTTGTCACATTTTGAAACAGTGGACACAGTGGCCCATGGAAAACTCCTTTTTCTTTTTTATACAGGGTGGGATTCAATAACATTAGCTCAAAACAGAATGGAACAGGTAGGAAGAGTTTGTCAGCATGTATAAATAAACATCAAAAGGCACCTAAGTGTCATGGCATGAGCTCTATAATCATTATTCCTTTGCTGACATGTATACCATTATATTTACAGCTGAGCAGAAATATCTTATAGTAGAACCAGAGAAACCAGGTCAATATTGTGCTAATCTGCTTTTAAGAAATGAGTAAGAAGCAGTCAAAAAGACAACCTTGGTCTTGAGGTAGAAGCTCCACTTGGAAAATGCAGGTGTTGACTATAGTAATGAACATTTTGATCTTTTACTTGTACTAAACTCTGATGGTCATTAAACATTACTAAGGAATGAGGAAAATCCTACTACTTATAAGACCTCTGCCACTTGAAGAAAACCATTTATCTACTCCCAAAACAGCTGCATGATCATATCTCTTACATCCTATAAAGATGCAGAGCTCCTATTGAAGGATATTGAGCGGAAAACAAAGTAAAAGAAACTAAAGCAGAAAGCCAATGGTGGCAAATCTCTTCCTACTTCCTTCTATCTGTCTAGCGGGAATGGTAAGACTATAGTTGGGTATGGGAGAACACACAAAGGACTTCAAATTATACACTCAGAGTACTCTAGCATCAAAATTAATGGTACTGGTGGTTGTTCAGATGGACGCTCTATGCTTTAAGCTGCAGTTTGTAGAGAGAAAGCCCTTAGAAGCAGAAAGGACTGTAACAGAGAAGCTTTTTTCTTCCATCTGGATAGCTCCATAATTCCAATTCAGTGAGACTACTTGGGGTTGAGGAAATAAATTTTCAATGAATTTTGATCAAGACTAGCAAGCAGTCAATTACTTCATGCTCCATAACTTGTTATTTGCAAGACAAGCAACACTGAGCTGGACATTCAAACCAGGACAGTTTACAGAAATTTCTTTCTATACAAAATAATTAATCAATGAGAGATCAGAGCTGTTACTGATATATTAGGCTCCCCCACTAATGATAGTGCCCACTAATTGATGAGGAAGCTGAGTATAGCAGGCCACATCTTTTTGTGACCTTCCATCAAAGGAGCCCTTGCTGTTCCCAGCAGTGATCTGTCTGCTTGGAAAGAAACAGTAAATGAGGCCCACCCACCATGAATGTAAATCAGATTTTCAAGGAAAATGAAGTGAATTAATCTCAGTTTTAAAGAAATGCACATTTTCAAATGAACTGCTGGATTATTAAACCTTCTAGATTAATTGAAATTAATTGAAATAAGAAATTTTACAGCAATTAAGCTTCAGCCCAGTCAATACAACAACTGTTACAACCTTGCAGAAGCAACACACCATTCACTCTATTTTCTTTGCACACTAAAATGTAGGGGTTTTTTAAACCTTGACTCACACACAAAAAGTGCCATTTTTTAGTCCATGATGCCAGTTTCCCTGGTGAAAGGCTAGAATATCCTAGGTTAGAGGTACAAAAGCCTAGGAAACCAGAAAAAAAAGTTTCCTTCTCTCTGGGTGTTTTTTTCCTTTAGAGTCAGCAGAATCAGAGCTGCCTATTGCTCTCTGAATATTTTATAGACTCATCTGGGTTTTGCTGAATCTTAGTGGAAGTGATACAGTAAGAAACAAACAATAAGGGTTTGCCCTGTCCTTATGTTCCAAATTTCCCCCTGTTTCTAGGGTGAACCCTTAAAGGCATGTGAATATGACTAGAATAACCATAGGAGTCCTAGGTTTGTGTAGAAGAGAACAGTACAGATCAAAACAAGGGAAGGCAGGGGCTTTTTTGGCTAGACACATACAGAGTTATACTGATAGGATCAGATATAGATAAAATTTATACTGGCAAATCCATTACATAGGTAAGTTACAGAAGTTAGTAACGAAATAGCAAAGCAGTATCTAATTTGCAACTGCAATAGTTGACATGATGGACTCTTGCAAATATACTTTTCAAAGACCTTGCTAATACCTGGTTAAATAACTATTAATCTGAATGAAAACAGAAAGTATAAATATCACACCTATAATGAAAATTTTGTTTTGTTTTGTTTTTCGGTAGTTAAGTAGGCATTTAATTCTTCTCTGCCCAGTAACTAAACTGAAAAATAAAGAAATTAAATGTGGCTAAAATGTCTTTGTAGATTACTGTGTTACTCTGCATATTCTGTCTAGCTTTTTAGACCATGAGTTTTATGGAGAGACCTACATCCATACAAAGCTTTTTCTCAGCTGTGGCCATTGTCATTTTACTAGCAAATCATCAGCAAAGGCCAGCAGAGTCTTTTTAAAATTTCTTTCAGGTATTTGTCATGAAAAAGACACATTGTTTGAAATAAACATTATGAATATCTATTCATAATTGTCAGAATATTGTAATGAAAATGTGCCATGGTTTCAGTTTTAGATTGGATATATAATTTTATTCTCTATTGTTGTTCTGAGAACCATATTCACTTACAATAATAAAGTCTATGATTTATTGTCAGGTAGTATTAGGGATCAGTTATTGCTCTTCACTGATTTATTGACCTGTATGTCTATCCCTGTACTTGCATCACCTTAGCTATTTTATTTGCTCTAAGGAAATAGAGAAAATTTCCTCAAGAGTCTCCATCCTTTGTACACCATCACCAGGTATATCATCGAACAATAACTCCTCTCATTAGCAGCAATAAAAAAACTCAAGGGTCCTCATTTTTCCATAGAGTGAAAATACAGATTTGAAACAAATTTCACATATAAAAAGGGCAGAGTGCTAAGAATACAAAGCTTCTGGGGTACAAGCTACATTTCGCACTCTGCTGTGATGATTTCATCAAACTTAGCTGGCTTGAAAAGAAAAAAGATTGTGTGCTGAAGTCTTAGATCTTTGACTCAAAAATGGTTTAATCGGGAAAGAGTTTTCAAAGGCACAGATGGAAGGCTATACTGACTTCCATTGACTTGCTCCTTTGCTTTTAAAGCACCGCTTGTAGCATTCAGATGCTTTCTGGTTTGGGGAAAGTTGAGGCTTTGAGTCTCTTGGGTACAAATATCTATGAGGCATGACATGACTGATAAAATAGAGACCAAGTTCAAATTTGGTACTTTTCTGAAAGCTGGTGGACTTGCATCGGTTTGCTTTCCTCCTGATTAGCAAGCACACTTACTTACGATTATGAGCTGCTGCCCAGGTCATTAAATATTTACCGACAAAAGTAACAAGTGTAAGCTTATTTAAACAGAAATATTGCTAATTATATTTGTTGCAGTGTGATTGTTTATTTACAGAGATGAAAGATACTCTTTGGATGGATAACTGTTTTTTTTTTTATTTTGTCTTGCAATGACTGTCTGGTTTGACGTATTTGTAAATGAAGGCTTCTCTGCTTTCCTGAGAAAAAAACCAGCCAACAAAGTTCCATAATCAATCTGTTGTAATTTCCAGAATCAACATTTCAGCACATGAACTTGTCACCATATCTCACTTACTGGAGCTAGAAAATATCAGTTGAATGATGTCAATGTGTTTGTAGGCTGGAAGGAAATGGGTTTTGTATAGAGGGATTTGTTCAAACGTACAATGATATATTTTTCACCTTGAAAAAAAAAGAGACAAAACACTATATATATGATTACTTTTTTCATTTATGGAAAATTCATATACTCCTTGTCTTTTGATCCAGAAAATCTTTTACATTTTCTCAAGATTTTAATGCCTGCCTCTCACAGCCAGATGAAAAATCCAAGCAGAGTATTTGATGAATATGAGTCTCAATGAGCCTATTTCAGCATGGGAAGTGTATATTTGTGACTGTGCAACATGCTCTCAGTTCATATTCACAGATCACATCTCTAGCATCAACAGTTTAATGTTCTTCATATGTCCTTTTATTGTTTTAAAGAACAAGTAAATGCTTTTACTCTTAAACAATTCTGTTTATCTTTATTTCCAGCTAATTCAAAGCATCAGTGCAGTGGATCAAGATGACTCACCAGAAGGTCACCATTTTTACTTCTCACTGGCTCAGGAGGCTATGAACAACTCACCTTTTACTGTCAAAGATAATCAAGGTAGTGTCATTCATGTAGCTCTTTTAAGACCTTCCTAATAAAAGATTCATGCTTCTAGTGGTCCTCACATCACCAATTTCATAAAAATTTCCACTTAAAAAGAAATTGCTATTATAAGCTATGAACATGTCATGAGGTGCATTTCAAAACAATAATTCACTAATACTAAACAGTTTATTTTCCTTTTTCAGCCAAGTAACATAAACAACAAAATACAGTTTTATTTAAAGGAAAGAAAAAATGCTGAGATGAAAAATATACTGGTATTCCTTAAAATTTACTTTCCTAATGTAGGATATGGTGGGAAATACCGACTTTCTTGTTAGAATTATCTATTTGTCTAAGAAACAAGGTTGCCAGAAAAAGATACTTTACCATTTCAGCAAAACCAAAATGACGAACACTGATAAATACGAATACAATCTTATTTCCTAACATATTTTAAACCATATGTGCTGATTATTGATGACATCATAAAATGTGTTCTATATATATTTTAATGTTATTCAGAACTGGTATTGATTGAGACTCTGGAAAAGAGTGATATAGAGGGATATCAAGCAAAACCAATTTGAGGCAAAAACATAAGTGAGTACCTGATGGAAGTGCAGGGAGGATGACCACTTAGAGTCAGTCTGCTGAGGCTACAAAAAGAGCTTCTCCAGACTCAGCTAAAGTACACATTGCTCTTATTGACTTTGCTAATTATTTGAATGTTCTGGCTAGGTGAATAAATCAATGCAAATAAGTTCTGGAAAATTCAGACTATGTTAAACAGCAAACTACTTCTCTCAATATCTCCAAAGTTCAAGTTAATGTATTAATATCTGTTTCAAATCCCAGCTTCATTAACCTCTCACTCAGTGCCAGGAAGACATAACTTGTTACATTAAGGTCAAACTGTGTACAAGCCATAAGACTTTTCCACCTTTGCTCATTCTGCTCAAAGTCTGAGCAGAGCCATGGACAAGGCAATACATCCAGTTCCTCTTGGTGGCTAATGACGGGGGAAAAAGTCAACCCACCTTTTATGACATGGTAGGATCAGCCCCCAGCCTCTCCCTGCCTACTGCATTTTACGGAAATGGTTGGGTGAATTGCGATAGTCCTTGGCAAAAGCGAGTCTACAAATCGAGAACATTTTATCTCAGACATCTTCTGAATTATGACAGAAACCTAGAACTTAAATGTGAAGGAGTTAACTTCAGTAGACTCTTTGGGCAGATGTTTCATACAGATAATGCTAGAGACCCTGGGGGTTTTTTTCTGGCATTTATAGATGTTTCTTCTTTCTACTATACACAGATTTAAACAGGGCTTTTTTATTTTCCTTCTTTGTGGCAAGCTAACTTTCAGATTTGAATTAGTCAATATGCAGCAGGAGCTGAACTTAACTGCTTACTGGGTTTTGTATGGAACTGATTTCTAAAAATTAATAGTTATACACCAAGCAAGGGGAGAGCCTCTAGAAACTTTTCCCTAATTTAGATAGTAGGAGCTCAGCTAGCTCCAGTTTTTGAGTAAGAGACTATGTTAGTGGACTTTTTTCTTGCTTTCTCGTCTTTCTCTTGCCACCTGTTTTTCCTGTGTGCCACCAGACACATTTTTGAAGCCTTTTGATTGGTAAACTGTCTATATTTCACCTGTGAACTGCTGGATTAGTAGCAGCTGGTTGCAGTGAACTGTTTTAAGAACCAATTAGTTAGGCTGAGCAGGTGTCAGGTACTGAACACGGTGGGATTTTCTTTAGCTCTGAACATTAAAAACAGAGCTCCTATGTCAAATGTTATTATTTCCCCTGGAATACAGATGTCAAATAAAAAATGATTATTCATGATTGACACAAAAAACCCACCACGTCAGGGCCTGTTTGTTTTTTTTTTTTTTAACTTTGTTAATATGTGGCTTTGCACAATACCATTGTTTTTAAGTAGGTCAGATTCCACTGGAATTTTATTATTATTGTTTAAAACTGACAAATGTGTATCATGGATAATTATCTTCTAGATAATACAGCAGGAATTTTCACAGCAAAAAGTGGCTTCAGGAGGCAAGAACAGTTTTCCTTCTACTTGCCAGTCTTAATTCTGGATAACGGAACCCCACCACTGACCAGCACAAATACTCTCACTATCACTGTCTGTGACTGTGACACTGAAGTTAACATCTTGTACTGTCGATATGGAGCTTTCATGTATGCCATGGGTCTCAGCACAGAAGCTTTAGTTGCTATTTTGGCTTGCATACTAATACTCTTAGGTAAGTATGAGTAAGAGAAATGGCTTTGTTTCCTTTTACAGTGGGCCTGATAAAGTGACAAAGGTGTTCTGTTGACTGGAAGCCTGTAAATACTGTGCTATTAAGAAAAAATGCAATAAGGTTAATGTTTCATTTCTTTCCTTTTTTCTTAACTATAATTTGTCCCCCATCAATTTTCAGTAAAATTTAAATTCTAACACAATGTCCTAAAAGTTGGCTTTAGTTGAGTCATGGTTCTACTTGTCTGTACTGGTCCAAAGTCTGTATTGAGTCCAGGTGAAGCTGAATACTCACAAGGAAATTGGCTAGTACAAGAATATTTAGAAGGAGAAATACCCTACTTATTCTGCCTGAAGTATGCCAAATGTAGGGCCAAGATCAATACAAAATAATAAAAGAAAAAAGATAATTTGATCCTTTCAGAAAGCAATTCCAGAAACAAACAAGGCATTTCTCTTTCATCTAGTAAGGCTGCATGTCCAGGCAGCCTTTTCTGGGTTGGGCATCTCTTTCTGCCCCTCAGGGGACACCAAACTAACCTCTATTACATTCAGGAGCTTGTGGATATGAATAGTGGGTTTGAGAGTGTTTCAAAAGTACAGGAGTTGTGTTTGTACCTCTGCTAAGGGTCATGCGTAGCTGGCACATGGCTCTCAAAACCAGACCAATCACCCAAGGCTCACTGTTCCTACACTGCATGGAGCTATGGTTGCTGCAAGACATTTTGCCATATGATGGATATCTAGGTAAAGAACATTCCTTTTTCTACCCTCATTATACAATATTACCTCTACCAGTCCATAAGCAGCATTCAACGCTAAGCTTATCATCAACTACAAGGAAGATAAGGCTTGAAAATGAAGGCTTACAGCTCTGTTCTGAGGCTCTATTTTGATCTGCCAAAGTAGCAACAGAAGACAAGAAAGACAAGTAAAATAAAGCTAATGGAATTATTTTGACTTTACACCAGAGTCAAGGGTTAGGGGTGGGTCGGCAACTAGACAAATGACAGATGCTCTCTATTAACCCTTCTCTCTTCCCAGAAGAGGAAGAGAAAGGGAATAAGGGAGAGAGACTTACGGACTGGAAAAGAAAACTACAACAGCTTTAGTGAAAATAGGAAAAATAAAATGAATTATGTACAAATATATACAAAGCCAATATGTGGCAAATATGTCACTGTCACCACTAATACTGTGGAGCAGGCACTGGGGATATCCCAGACTGGACTCAGCAGCAGATGAGAACCAGAGTTAGCAGCTGGATTCAGGAACTGGATTCAGGAACATGCAGATTGGGATCAAAGGCAGAATGGAGTCCTCCTTGGACACTGGCCATTGAAGAAGAGGTTTGATCTTCATGATCCCTCAGCTTTATA
>VZZY01013327.1:310-28250 GCA_013400335.1 Eurystomus gularis | reverse complement strand
TACTTCAGCCTTCTCCACATCCTGGAGTATATAATGCTAGCACAAAGTTAAAAAAAGGACTTTATTGTCATGAATAGTATTTATTTTTATTATTAAATCAAAAGTCCTAAGAAGCAGTGGTATGGAAGATATGGTACAAACAGATATGAATAACCACTTCATTCCCATAAAAGTGACAAATCAATGAAAATTCAATTTCATCTGGGCATGTTAGGTCAAAATAATTTTTGAAATTATACTATAATTACATCCTTTTTTTGAAAATGATGAAAAGGTTTTTTTCCTTCTGATATTTTAAAAGGCCTGGATCACCTTTGGTTTTGGATTGTTTCTTTTTTTTTTTTTCCACTACGGTATAATCCTGAGCAGCTGTGACTGTTCTCTGAAAACTTGTGACAATGCATCATACTATGGAATAAAATGCATTCTACTAAGCATTAGTAGGGATAATAATAAGAAGAAAGATATTATTTATTCTTTAGACAGAGTCCAGAGCCAGTAAATCAACAGTCACATCCTGAGACTGAGTTCACCCTTTGATTCTCCTCCCTGTAAGGTTGAAATGATCTGCTATAAAGCTGGTAACAATTAACAACAGCTACCACACTACCTAGAGATTCCAGGGTGACGTATTCAAGTTAAAATAAACATTTTCAAATCCATCTGTTCAAATGGAAGAAGTGTCAGGGAGAGTTCTTATTCTCTATCGTTATGCTATGGGTGCCTACAGTCCCTTTCGCAGTCTTTCTAAGTTTGGCATGTTCATTAATATCTGATTTGAAAAAGGGCTTTAGAAATTTAATTGCAGTATTTTTTTAAAAGAAGTAATATTTTGTTATTAATTGCAGCAAATTTTATTCCATACCAAACATTCCTGCAGCGCCTACAAACCATTTCTAATCCTGACAAGATATTGACTACAATGAGCTATAATGAGGGTAATTATACAGGAAAAAAATTATAAGTTTTACTTTGCCCAAATGAAACCCGTAGCCAAAAGTGGAATAGCTGTTTATACTTTATATTTCTATGGCTGTCTATCATTGGCTAGTATGTTCTTGAGAGTAAAACTAACAATATTTTAATTAGATAACTGTGAATATTTTAATAACTTAATAGTTAATATATTATACAACTGGTAAGATTTAAAAAATATTTTTTATATATATAATATTAAATGTTGTATTTTTATTATAAGAAGACATAACAAAAAATATACAGTCTCAGGTTTCCAGTGTGCTATGCAGAGATATTAAAAACTGTTTATGAAATCCTGATGTAGAATTAGGGCCATGTAGATATGTAGAATCATAGAAACATTTAGGTTGGAAAGACTTCTAGGATCATCAAGTCCAACCTTTGTCCAACATCTCCCTGAGCCCTAGAACATGTCTCAAAGTGCCACATCTACTTGTTTTTTGAATATCTCCAGGGATGGTGACTCCACCACTTCCCTGGGCAGCCTGTTCCAATGCCTAACCACTCTTTCAGTAAGCAGCAGCAATCTAGGCTGCACAAGGCTTTTAGTGGTTTATGCCATAGTAATGAAGTAGAAAGACTGAAAGAGCAGGATTCAGCAGCCCACATGTAGGTGTCTAGTGTCATTCAAGGTCTCTTAAGGTATTAGGGATATTAATATAAGTTTGAAAAATATGACATTGACTTTCAGGCAGACTCATGATCGTTCATTTAATCCTAATATAGTCAAGTGAAATACTGGAAGGCATCTGAAAAAAAAAAACAACAAACCCAACCTGACATACAAGCAGCTGAATCCTACCCTTTGGAAGCATTGTGGTGAGTTCTTACAAAGGAAAGAAGTTGAAGGAGAGGAAGTTGCAGTGGTTACATGTTGCCCAAATTTAAGACTGTGTAGGTGAGGTCTGCTTCCAACCACTCATCAGGATCAGCAGAGTTGAATAAAGTTCATAAAACCTATGCAGGAGCTCGGGTCAATCACACCATGATCAATATGATCAAGTGAAAGCCGTTTATTTAGTAAAACATCGCTCTTTTATAATCTCTTTGGCATAGCATGTAGTAAGTTATTCTACTATTGGTTACATTGTGCACATCATTTACCTAGCAACAATTTCTAATTGGTAACACATATTCTTCAAGCTCTCATTCTTGTAGGATAGCTCAGTCCATTCTCCCTACACATGCTGATTGGTGTATTTTCCTCTTGTCCCTCCTGCTGTGACCTCTGACTTCTTGCCAGGTTGCTGTTCTGTGGAATCTGCTCGTTAGGCCTCTTATCTCCTTCACTCCCTGGGACTCTTCAGCCTCAAGGCTTCCCAGGCTCTTTCAGGGAAACCTCATTATCTGCTCAAGGCTAAAGTCCATCCCTGAGTCCTCAGACCAGCTGCGGACTCCCACAAACCTACAGAAGTCAACTTACCTGTGATGGTTTTGGCTGGGATAGAGTTAATTTTCTTCATAGTAGCTAATATGGGGCTATGTTTTGGATTTGTGACTAAGGCAACACTAATTACACAGAGATGTTTTGGAGCAGCGTTTACACAATGTCAAGGCCTTTTCTGATTCTCACACCACCTCACCAGTGTGTAGGCTGGGGGTGCACAAAAAATTGGGTGGGGACACAGTTGGGACAGCTGACCCCAACTGACCAAAGGGATATTTCATACCATATGAAGTCATGCTAAGCATAAAAATCTGGGGGAAGAAGGATAAAGGGAGATGTTCAGAGTTACAACGTTATTCTTCCCAAGGAACTGTTACATGTGATGGAGCCCTGCTTTCCTGGAGATGGCTGAACACCTGCTTGCTGATGGGAAGTAGTGAATGAATCCATCATTTGTCTTGTGCATGCAGCTTTTGTTTTCCCTGTTAAACTGTCTTTATCTCAATCCACAAGTTTTCTCATTTCACCCTTCTTTGGAGAAAATGGAGAAAATGATATCATAATAAAGGAAAGGAACATACTTGTGACTGGGCTGTAACTGGGAAAATTTACATTCTGTCTGTGCCACAGACTTCCATCAGTGCCTTGGACAAATGAATCTGTGCCAGATCTAAACAGGAAATTAAATACACACACTCAAATGTAGGTTTTCATAAAATATGCTTGGATGCTGCCCCATCTTTGAAAGATCTTTTGGCCTTACTCTCACTATGTTAAATAAAAGACAAGCACTGGAAATAGAAATCTTTTGGAACTGGAGAAATGTCATACATGTCTGAGGCCTATTTGCAGAAAAATATTACTGAAATAAACAATACTGCTAGTGTTAGAGTGCTAAACTGTCTTCTGTATTGAAAGCATTCCTGTTTATGTTTACAAAACAGAACTTTTCTGGGAAGCTCACATTATGGGATAATTAATGTATTAATTTGAGACAACCAGATAAACATAGCTACTTAATTTGGTAACATTTTGTTCATTGGTCTTAATTATGTTTACATAGCAGATGTTGACAAGTTCATTAATTACTTTTATTTATTCAGCAGTATGGAATACACTGCAAAGCATCACGGGTTGACTACATCTCTAAAAGAGTCTACACTGTGTCTGTTTTTTTCTGAAAGTATATTATTTAAAACTTTTAAAAAATATTTGTAACAGTTCATTTTCTACTGATGTATTTCTTAGCTTCTGTCTGAAATAATCTGTCCTTAAAATTTATATCTTTCTAAGACATACAATAATATGTTAATATCATAAATAATTATTACAGACTTTCTGCTTATACTTTTTTTATACTAGACTTTTTTTGTACTATACCTTCTTCTCTGTAGCATGATACTGTTGACTTGTTCTAGGCTTGTAATTTTCTGAGGCTTCCTCAGCTGCAATTTTTTTAAAGTGTTTTTGCACAAGGATGTGCTGGTTCTTTTTCTGGATTTCAACAACAAAGACACAAACAATCTTAGGTAATGATAACTATTTTATTAACATCCTAGAATTAGGATTCTGCCTAATTCTCATTTAAGTTGGATAATGAAGGCTAATGATGTGTAGTCTTTGGATTGTTTAGCAACACATAAATAGTCATTTTTTGCAATGTTTATCTGTTTGTATAAGACTGCTATTGTTTAGTTACATATTATAGTCCAAATTTTGGTGACATTTTAAACTTTTCTCGGAAGCGCTTTTCACTTTTTGTTTCCTCTGAATCTTTAGATCTCATAGAAAATATCCCAAATTGCACTATAAAGTAAAGGTTAGAAAATCCTATTTAGGTTTTCTTACACTGTAAGTGTATGTGTAAAAAAAAGTATATGATTAATATCTTTATTAGTGTTATGCTTAGCTAAAATTAATTAAATTAATTAAGTTTTATGCATTATCTTTGCATGTCTTTGTATTTGATCTTATTTTATGCTTAATATGTTCAGAAAGATATCAAGGTGTTGAAGCGAGTCCAAAGAAGAGCAACAAAGCTGGTGAAGAGTCTTGAAAATCAGTCTTATGAGAAGCGTCTGAGGGACTTGGGGTTGTTTAGTCTAAATAAAAGGAAGCTGACGGGAGACCTTATCACTCTCTATGACTACCTGAAAGGAAGCTGTGGGGAGGTGGGTGTTGGTCTCTTCTCACAAGCCACAACTGATAGGACAACAGGAAATGACTTAAAGTTATGCCGGGGAGGCTTAAATTAGACATTAGGAAACACTTCTACACCAAAAGGGTTATCAAGGATTGGAACAGGCTGCCCAGGGATGTGGTTGAATCACCAACCCTGGATGTATTTAAAAGCCGTCTAGATAGGGTCCTCAAGGATGTAGTGTAGAAGTGAGCCTGGTAGAGTCAGATAATATTTGAACTTGATGACCTGAAAGGTCTTTTCCAACCAGAGTGATTCTGTGATTTATTTATTAAGAATACTGAATATTAATAGGCATTTAAGAGTTCTATAAAAGTGATGACTGAATGTGTAGAAAGTAATTTTCAACCACCTAATTGAAACCCATTTGAGTTTATCGCTGTTTCGTACAGTGAATATGGGATTTTGGCTGCCTAAGTGGGTTATGTAGCTACAAGAATGGGAGTGTTTGGAGCTTCTCTGTTTTCCTAGATTCTCATAATTCATGGGTCATACAGATAGCTCTGCTTTCCAGTATCTCTTCACACAGTTATGCAAGAGGTAATTATAGTCTACAAATAATTTTTTTAAAAAAATGTTTGTTGTGGACTTAGAAGAATAGAACTTACACTAATCCAACACAGTCATTTGAAAAGTTAATGTGGGAAAATAATAATAATTTTAAAAGAATATTTATGTCAGCCAGAGTAAGATAACACATATCTTGCAAGTAAATATAGAAATGAAAATATTTGAGCCTAATTTTAACAAATGCTGATGATTCAAGGAATGGAAAATAAATTCTGCAAGCTGCATACAGGAAGTTATTTTACAAAAGTAATTTTACAAAAGTAATTTAAATGTTTTACTATTATATAAAAATACTGTGTTAGTCTTTAGTTATCTACATTTTCCTTCAGTTTTGTTTGCAAAACAATGTTGATTCTTTGGAGAAGACAAGACTGAGAAAGTATCTCATCCCAGCCTATGGACGAGAGAGGTGAATCTTTATAATCCCCAGAAAAGGCTATCCCTGCTGGACAAGGCCACAGAAGCAGCAGAGTCACAATGATGACTCAGAGGAACAGTACAAACATAGGCTTTTATTAACACATTTTACACTAAGTTAGGCTAAGGTATTTTGGTGAGTAAGTATTCTGACGAATAAGAGGTATTTTGGTGAAGGAAAATTATCTCCTTATTGATTGTCTGGGTAGCACCTGTTTTGACAAGTAAAAAAGAGAAAGAGAGAGTAATGGAAAGAGAAAAGGAGAAAGACATAAGGAAAGAGATAAGCATCACCACCCCTGGATCCTACATGGTCTTCTTGGAGTCAGGGCACCTTCTTGGTCCATAGGTGGTGGGTCAACAATGGCAGACATGGGGGTTCACCTTTATACAGTTCTACTTTTTAGGGTACTACCTACAGGATGGTGACTGTCTTATAACGTTTCCAGAACATTCACAAATTGAGTAGGGAGGATATCTCAAAATGGGTCGGTGGGACATCTTAGAAAGATCAGTGAGACAACAGGGGTTTCTGGTGGTTGTGGAGTCTGCCAACAAGTTGACCAAAAGTTGACGTTGGTGAGGTCCAATGTTGGTTGTTCGTAAGGGGAGAACAGGGGGAGGGGAGAAGGGGAAGCAGCAGCTCGCCACCCTGTCTTCACAGGTGCTGTTCTGTTTCTTACCTAATCCTCTTAGTCTTCTCTTATCTTGTCCTTTTGCAGCTGGACCTGTTTAAGATGATGCAGAATTAATTATCAGTTTCAGGCATGTCCTTGACAGAGGAGATCTTATCAATGTTTATAAATACCTAAAGAGCAGAGTCTAGAGGATGGGTCCAGTCTTTTTTCAGTAGTATCCAGTGAAAGCACAAGGGGTAGCAGGCACAACAGGAACACAGGAAGTTCCACCTAAACATAAGGTGAAACTTCTTCACTTGAGGGTTATGGAGCACTGGAACAGGCTGCCCAGAGTGGTTGTGGAGTCCTCTTCTCTGGAGACTTTCAAAACTCACCTGGACACATTCCTGTGTGGCCTGTCCTAAGTGAACCTGCTTTGGCAGGGGGTTGTTGGACTAGATGATCTCCAGAGAACCATGCCAAATCCTACCATTCTGTGATTCCGTGGATTCTTTTGCTGGTCTGGGAATACCGCATGAACTGAATTTGGATTTGGATTTGGGCTGAATTTGGATTTTGAGATAGTAATGTCTTATTGTATATAAATTTGCATATCATTAACAAAAGAGGCATCTCCTTATGACAGATGAATGGTAGCATTTTCGCCTTGCAGATTAATATTGGAGGAGGTTGTAAACCTGCAATTTGGACTGATTACAGTACGTAGAACTCAAAGAGTTTTAATTTCTTTAGCAATTAACTGCCTGAGCAATGTTCTTACTTCTGCTATGCCAGAAGACAGCTGGTTAACAAATGAACATCTTTCCCATCCCTTCCATTTATCTTTAAGAGAACTTTCCAGAAAAATAAGTTTGTTGAAGCCTTATCTTTTCAGACATGTCAAGCAGGACTGGACATAGCTGAGAAGACAGGAGAGATGAAAAACAGTGTGAAGATAAGATTTGAGATTATGAGTGGCATCAAGAAACATAAGTAAATATGCGACCACATAAAGAAAACCATCATCATATCTGTTATGGTGCCAAGATGGCTTCCAGTGATATGAGTGGTAGTAATACTTTTCTCCCCTGCCCTTTGTTTTCTGATTTGGTGTCTGCAGTCATTTTTTTCACTCATAGTCATTTTTAATTAGTAGTTTTCTAGCTGTGATTGCCTAAGATAATAAGAAGTGGAAATCTTTGTTAATGAGGTCGTGTTGTTGGAAAAAATATACAAGATTCCAGGTGCAGAGTTCCATCATCATGTCTGAAAGTGAAAACTTCACAAAAGTGGAAGAGTAGAAAGCCATGTATGGAACGTAATGGTTATTGTGTTTCACAGTTTGGAAGAAGAGGTCTTGTGTTTTTCTCATTTACCTTTTTTTTTTTTTTTTTACAAAGCCCTTGGTGGAGCCTGGCTCCTCCCTTCTTTCACTGAATACCTCAGGATGACCAAAAGATCACTTAGTGATTCATTCACAATTCATCTTATGGTGCCTAGGTCAACTTCTATGCAGGCTCCAAGATCTTCTGCTGGCTAAAAGCCAAAGCTGCAGCAGTAACTGCAGCAGCAGCAGGTACTAGGATGGTATCTACTACTCACTTCTAGGATATCTAGTCTAAGTAAGATCAGTCAATATAAATAAATAAAGAAGAAAAAAACTGGTCTTTGTGAATGTGTCTGAAAGAAACTACAATGTAAATTAGGTCCAAGACAATAGCATTGGCAGCCAGTTATTTATATACCATGGTTTATTTTTAGAGAAGCCAACCCTTGCTTTCTTCATGTAAGCAGTTCTGTCTCCATGGAACTTGTTACAGAAAGGTGAATAGAATTTGATAAACTCAATTTTAAGTGCTGTAATTGCCATGCTTTCAGTATAAATATTGTGTAGTTATCCAAATAAAACTATCAATCTGCCTGAAATGAAGAAAATAATCTCAAAGGCTGAAAATTATCTTACCTGCATAAAGCTATCATTTACAAGATGTCTCTCAAATACTCTCTTGTCACTCTAGCTTGCAAACGATCTGGCTGGTATGTATGAAAAACAGTTACACTATTCAAATGTAAAATGCTTTGTTTTGCCTAAAACTACCACAGGTCATTTTTTTAAGTGTGTGCTTTATTTCTTTGTCTCTGGCTCTTTTTCTCTCATAGAGGAAGGCTTGATAGAATTTAACGTGTGAATAAATATGAATTAAAGAAATAAAACAGAAGGTATGTGAACAGAATGCAAAACCACAAATTATTGTTTTGGTTTGTATGGCAGTAACTTTACTTAAGAACAGAACGCTTTATTCTCTGTGAGAGTTATGCCTTTCAGTAAAACAAGTATAATTGATTAATATGAATGCAAGAATCTCTACTGGAAGGAGAGGAAATGCCAAATCACTGAAATAACTGGATTTTAAGATTGAGTACTTTAAACTGTACCCATGAATATGTTTTTTAGAAGGTAATGTTAGATATCTGAAGACTACAAGTATGTAATAATGCAAGTACAAGTTAGGACAGGTCTGATAAAAGCTTTATTAACTATGACCATAGTGAGAGAACATTGTTCTTTCTTGTGTGATTGCAGAGATTCAACCTATACACTGTTTCAGAAAAAATAAAGAAAGAAAAGAAAGAGGTGAGGAAAAGCAATACTTTCAATGTTAACAAAGCCAGGTATCCAGGTATCCATCCCTGGGAAGGATGGACTCCCTAAGTAGCTTGCCAACTGCCACACAACTAAGAAAGAATGAAACAATAAATAACGTGCCAATATGGACAGATTACTCTTGGTGGAGCCTATAGAGTGGCACAATCTGTATTATATTAACTCAGAAGAGAGGCGTGGGAAACCATCACAGACAGTTAGCTTCTATTTGAAAGGAATGCTGTTTTAGCTAAGATAAACTTAGACAGACATCTCAAATCTTCAATATTAATGATTTTGTGAACACAGCAAGTACCTCTTTTCACTAGCAACAAAATAGAATTGGACCTGATTAATATCCCAAAAGTTCTCAGGGATTAGAACATTGATAATAATCATGAAAGCAACAGTGAAGCTTCAAAGAAAAATTTAAAAATTATTAAATATTAGTAATGTTTTTAGCCTCCAAGTTTCATTAACATTAATAAAGATATTAAAATATAATTGACATCTATTAAAAAATGGTTTGAAAACGTAGATTTTTTTTTCTTATCAGATTTGCACTGATCAGAAGCCATTTATTTCTAACAAAAATACTCTATACAAAGTTGGTATATATAAAGGGCTGCTGGTAATTCCTTTTGATACTCCTTTATCTCCAGAACTGTGATGCTCAAAATCATATGATATTGACACTTATGTCAGTTGCCTGCTGGAAGAACTGTGAGCTTACAACAACAAAAGACAACAACAAAGAGGTTTTTAAATGCACAGATGAAATGAAAGGTAACAAAGGGGGAATTGCTTGTAATAAGGACAAGAAAGGAAACCAACTTTTATAAAGTATGCAGTCTAAGTGAACTAATAGCACTAGAAGGTGACTCTACTTCCCCCCGCCCACCTATATATTTCCATTTCTATGGTCCCTACAAGATCATTTCCAGTTATTTGGGGTAGTGCTGTTTTAAAGTGTTAAGCAGAAAACAAAGCTGGTAAATTTAGTCTTTGCACTACATTTACAAAGACATAGTGTAAAATCAGGAAAAAGTTGCTTCCTTCCCTTCATTTTGCCATAAGTTCAAATTATTTTTCAGTGGCATAATTAGACTTATGCTCCCTTAAACAAAACAAAAAATGAGCATCTTATCAAGATAAAATAGTAAAAAAGTATATTTCACATGCATAATAGCTGCAGACACTGACACCAGATACAAGGAGTTAAATGAAAGACCCTAGTCTTCTGGATTTAATTAATAACACCAGTGTCATCTTCTTGGCTTCCAGGGGAAGAACACCATGTAGGTAGGCTTCACTGCTGTCTTGAGCTGCATTTTCACACTTCCAGGGCATGAATGACTGGATCTAAGGCCACCTTATTTCTGAAGGTGAACTCTGCCAGAATACACATGGAGAAAGAGGCAGCCTGTGTTGATGCATGAATAAGGGTCCATGTGGTTATCCTAGTAAACTAAATGGGGCCTGATCATGGTTTGAGCATTGAGATTCAGTCATTAATAAATCATCCTAGACTTTGGTATGCTATTGAATAGCATCAACAAGCTTACTTTCAGACAGCACACGCAACCTCTCCACTTTATGAAGTAGTATGAATCAGTTTCTTTTTCTGTCAGACAAAACGGATGAGGCAACCTGTTCTTGTAAAAAAAGTACATTTTTGTTCTTTTGCTATGTCACTTGTCCAGAGAATAGATCTAAGCCATGTGGATCCATAAATTTCTATTAAAAATCAGATTCTATGCCCTAAAAGTAGTCCCTCTTTTTGAAGAGGCAGAGATATCAGGTGCTTCTCTGAAATCTACAAAGTGGGTCAGTGTCAGCCAGATAGTGACTGACATATGTTCAACAAATTATTAACTGTAAGTAAATTTTCAGAAGTCTTCTCAAGGTCACAGTGTACTAGCAAAGAGGAAAAAGAGTGCATATAATTTATTTGATGTTTCCACATCTACTGGATGGACGTCTGGCATATCTATGAAGCTTAATAAGAAAATACCACCACACTGATGTGAATTTTTTCCTTGTCTTTTGCATCTAGAAAACAAGATTTAGTTATATGATCTGTATGATTGAGAATTTAAAAGTGAACATATGTTCTACTTTTGATAGTGTGTGCTTTAAAATTCATACTCTTATTCTACTGTCATTTATTAGTCCTTTTTAACTGACTAATTAAAACCCACAACAACTGGAATACTCTTCATACTAACATGGTGATGGTTCTCTTTCTGTAGACTAAAAACAAGAAACCAGTGAACCAAACAAAAAAAAGCCAATCCCTTGATTCCCATTTTTCAGTCAGAAGACTAGGAAATTCACAGAGGATAGAAGACTTTTTCAAAAGTTTTGTGTCATTTTGACAATGCATGTACCACAAATGGTTTATGATAATAACACAAATACTATTTAGTTGACCTGTATGAGAGTCACTGAATTAAGAATATGTTCAAACTAATTGATAAAGTTGAAGTTATTTTCTATTGCTCTTTAAATTAAAGCAAACTCCCAATGAGTTGCAATAAAGAGTATAACTCCTAAACGTACAATCAAAAAAGGCCAAAAAACCTTAAAAATTGGCAGATTAAAAGTTGAATCTGAAGATGTGGCTTGGGGAGTAAGAAATAAGGAATTCTAGGAATTAGGAGACTGATATATGCTAATTTATGCAGTCTTTATCTAGTACATAATTTAATTTACATGTTTCTTGGATAATAAATATTTCCATAGGGCAAAGATAACATAAGATTCACAACTTCAAAGGAAACATTTGTCCTGCAGATAAATTTACTATAGGTAAATGGAAGTGAAAATGGAAATGAAAGCAAAAGAATGAAGAGTTGATAAAGTACAAAATAATCCACCATATTTGAGATTACCAAACCTTGATTCATACAAACTAATAGAAATACAGTCAGTGTTGTCTTGACAATCCTACATATTGCACAGAAAGATTCTAACTAGTTTCCAATCTCTGTCTATTGAAATTTACTTTGTTATGCATATTAACATACCACAATTTCCAAAAGGTCTGTGATATAAAAGATTATATTTTGGAAACCACAATGTACTTTTTTTTTCAGGTAGTCAGTAAACTCACAAACTGTGACACACAAAATCAATTTTAGACATGCCTACTCTTTTATATATGTTGTTCTTTATCATTACCTAAATTTTTCATATGTGTCATAATTATTTTAGTTTTTGAAACAACGTATGCATGAATTAATATATTTTTAAAACAATTTTTGGTCTGTAAATTCTCTGTGATAGACCATTTATTCTCACAGGAAGTCACAGTATACTGTGTATTATGGACCATAACTTGAGAACAAATCTTTACCATTATAAATATGGGCTTCAAAATTTTGCCTAATAAAATGAAGGATTTTGTTAATACTTACTCTTTTCTGATGTACTATCCTCTTGTCTCAACTTCGTTCCAAGTCTTGATGTGGGGCTGAACTACAGCTGAACAAGAACCTAGACAGAGGGATTATTTGTGAGTTCATAAAATTTTTTAATCTTTTGTTTTGGATCATTCTGGTTCTGTTTAAACTTGAAGCTTCCCTGAGAGTGGTCTATTGCCATGGTTCTAATAAGCTTTCTACAATTAATGGACCCCAAATATCTGTTCACCTTTTTATGGAAATACATCATCCATTCTTACTAAACTAAGACTCCTAAACTCTATGATACCTAATAATGTCTCCATGCCTGTAGGGTTCTCTTGAGCCTAATTAAACCCATTTTATGACAATACTGTGTTGGCAGCAAGTTAATGTAAGATTATTTAAGAATTTAGACTAAATGGCTTAAACAAAATGTCTGAAAACTACTGCGCTGTAGATACTTACATGTATATTGTGGGTTTTCCACACTATATGTGTATTTTTGAATGACACTTCTAGGAAATTTTATGCATATATTTTACTTGCTTTCATTTTTCTCCTTCCCTAGGAAAAGCCTGAAAGTAAATTTCAGAGGAATTAGCCTATTTTGTTTTTTGTACAGTAGCCAAAACAACAACAAATAGAGAAAAAAGAACAAATAATAATAATAAAATTTTACAAATCTATTGTACATACCCACATAGACACATTAAGATACAATAATGAGCTGGAAGGAGTTTTATTATAACAAATTGAAGAGATTAATGAAAACAATGATGTATGTTTCAGAGGTATTCATTAGGAGAAATGAGCATACATTCATGCTAACGCTGGTGTTAACTTCGTAAATTCTCAAACACATTCTTAAAAGACTGCTGGTATTATCAACCATGCAATAGTCTACAGAATTTTTGAATATGTTATTATTATGTTTTAATTGTTTTTCAAAAGTTTTCATTGGATTGAATTGGAAAAAAAAAGTTCCTTTCAGAATAAAAGTTTTTGTCTTACAAAATACAGAAAGCTGTCTGGGACTTAGAGCCTTTCTCTGAAACAAGCTTTTGAGTATTGCTTCTGATGGAATTTTTTTTTGTTTGTTTGTTGCACATGGGAAGATTAAAACAGAATGAAACAAACAAACACAGGAAGATAAATAAACTTAATCAATAAACATAGCAACTTGTTAAATAATAAACGAAAGTGAACACATTATGTAAGTATAAGTTTAATAGAAGAAAAAAAAATCAGTCATTTTTAAACACTTGTTTGAGAACCAGTGACTAAAAAATTTACATTTCTATATGGTGATTTCTTTAAGGGAAAAAGAATTGCTAAGGCAATATACGAGATTTGCAAAAAAGAGGGTAAATGTTAGGGAACAACAGGGGCAAACATTATTAATGTCATAAAGCATGCCACAGAGTGAGGTGCATAACTCTAAGCAGAATACTTCTGAACAAAGTATTCTTCTCTCAAGTATCTGAAATTTGGAATGCAGTTTTATATACTGTAATCCACCAAAGGACCGTATCAAAAGCTGTAGCCATGTCTTCTATTTATGGCCATGTATTTCTTTGTCTTTTGCACTGGATGTTGAAAGTCTAGAGGGTAAGGATTAAAAATCAATCACTTTGCTTTGTAGAGTGCTTTATTTCATTACCTTCTGTTAATTTTTGGCTCATCTGATTTACTCTACAGTGTCAAAATAGCCACCTCTGATGCAAGGAAGACAGCAGGAACAGGGATAAAGGAGAGTGAGAAGGGCCACTACTCTCTGTTGTAGCTCACAGTCAGAGCAATGCAATACTCCTTAAACAATTTGTAGACCTGTTAATGTGTTTCTTTCAGAATAAATAACATTGCAGCACTTGAATAGAGGCTAGCAAGATAAGACATGCAACAGAAGTGCTTCTGTGCTTGGAACAATATGCTGAGCCTATACAGGTCAAATGATTGAACTTTTGGCTCCCTTTAGAGCCAGGGGAGCAGTTGCCTTCTAGTGGGACTTGATATGAAATCTCCTGGTAGCCATATCAGGGTTGTGAAATAAGTATGATATCTAGGACTGTGGATGCAAGTGGAACAATCATAGGGGGCTACAACAGAAGTGAGTATGAGGAAAAACTAAAGTACAAGCCATTAACTTGAAACTTAACAGATCTGGACTTGTCTACAGATTTATTTATGTGATCATTCCACACTGGCCAGTTATCAGTGAAGGAAAATTCAATTCAAAATATTAATCTAGGTGGTTTAACTCAAGAAACCATGTTCTTACTACATGGGAGAAAAAAAGAAGTTTATTGCCTTGTGGATCAGAATGAGAATTTAAAAATAAGCAAAGAAAAATACCCTTCACATAAAATTTATGGAATAATGAGTGTCAAGGTTTAGGGTCAGGGCCCTCCACTAGACCTATAACAGATGCTCTTTGTTAACCCCTCTCCTCTCCCAAACAGGAAGAGAAAGGCAATAAGGGAGAGAAACTTATGGAACAGAAAAGAAAACTAAAACAGCTTTAATGGTAATAGCAATAATAATATAATGGAATATATACAGATATATACAAAACCAGTACTCAAGCCCCTCATGGCAATTACATCACTGTCACTATTGACGCTGTGGAGCAGGCACTGGGGAAATCTCAGACTGGACTCAGCAGCAGATGGGAACTAGATCCAGGAGCTGGATTCTGGAACTGGATTCAGGAACACATGGGTCAGGATCGAAGGCACAGAATGGACAGAGTCCTCCTCGGATGCTGGCCATCGGAGAGCTTGACCCTCAATGATCCCTCAGCTTTATACTGTATCTGACACATATGGAATGGAATACCTCATTGGTCAATTTAGGGTCACCTGTCCTGCCCCTCCCCCTAGTGCGGCCTTTTACTTTCTTTACCCTGCAATGTGGTACACAAGAGTTAGCAGTGACCTTGGTTTCCACAGGAGCAAATATAAGCAAGAGCCTTTCTGCATACCAGTCCTTGGTAGTAACTATAAACATCGATCTTTACTCCTTCTAGAAGCAGACGCTGTCTGCAAAGGTATGCCATTAACCTCAAAAAGTGCAGTTAGTTAGAAGAGACTTAGATAAAAAGTGAAATCACTAAACAGAATTAGTTTTGTTCTGACTCAGACCAGGACAATGGGTTGCCAGGAAAAGTTGCAGAGAAAGTAGAAAGTACAAGAAGTTTTTAGCAAGAATGTCATAAATGTTTAAGCTGAGCTCAGGTTCCAGATTCCAAGTGTCTAACTGTCTGCACATAAGTATTTAAGCTACTATCACAGAAATAGAGCTTAGCTGAATTGACAACATTTCCTAATTTGCCTTACTTTCTAGTGCATTTTGAGAGAGTATGCTACCTTTCCTGAGCTTCAGCTGTCAACCTGGCATGGCAGAGGTCAGTTGCAGATCCAGCCTCATGCAGATGTCTCAAATTCCCTAAGGAGTTTCCAATGACATTTGATACTAATGTTTGTCTATGAGAAACTACCCTCTAATTAAGAGTATTGGAATCTGAGATCTCACTTTAAGTTAGATATCAACAGCTGGTCAGATGAATAGATTTCTAAATCATCGAGCTGGCAGCACTAGCAAACTGAACCTTGTGACAAAAGCCTTCAGTCTCAAGCTGATTCCAATCCATAACATTTAGATACTTAAGTGAGTGCAGATGAATCCTGTTCTAAGTCTTCCTTAACAAGGGAAAAGGGAATGGTATAAAGTTTTCTCTATTCTAGCAATTGCAATGATACAGTTTCTACTATTTGTTGCAAAGCTGCAGAAAGTTATACCAAGTACTTTGAGATATTTTTTTTAATCTCAAATTGCAGCACTTTCAATACATGTGTTATCAAAGTATGTCAATTAATTACTTGGCTTCAGAAGGGAGAGATCACCAGACAGAAAAATTGGCAATCGGTGGAAGAAGGCTTTGCACTTCTGTTTAGACATCATGCAAAAAAGAGGTAGCATGAATGTCATAATTTTGTTCAAGCAACACTAAGGCTTAGTAAGGTTAATCAGAAAGTCACAGAAAAACAGGGTTTTTTTTTTCCAGTATGCATGGATATCACCCACCAAACTTCCTTGGAATCTAAAGTTCAAGAGAATACACAACCTATTCCAGTAGTGCCCATATCAAAGATTCAACCATTTGGAAATAAGAAAATAATTCAGAGACTACTCACATGCTTCAGATTCAGGCCTATGCTCTGATCTTAGAGATTAAGGGGAAGAAAGCTGTTATCAGGGATCTTTATCAAAGTGAAGTGACTCTTTTTTTCAGGGACAGTAATTCTTTCTTTTTGCTCATGCTTGTTGCCAAGACAACAAGCAGTTACCAGTCTTCAGCAACATAAAGCATTAGCATTAAACTACAGATTCAGCATTAAATAAGTACAGGGTTATAGGTTTGCAAGAAAATTTGTCATGTCTTCTACATTGATCATCTTTCTAAACTGTACTATAAGCAAAAATGACTTCAACAGGAGCTATCCTTAAGGCCTCTGTGAACAGACTCAAAATGGGGCTTAAGGGATGCAAAAATATTGGTCTGAACTCCTGGATAGTTAAGGAGAATAGTAAGTGTAACCCGGTACAGCTAGCATAGATCTTTCCTTTCTTATTCAATATATGCTGTCCTTATACCAATATTACAGGAAATACTACAGTGTAGATCATTTGTGGATACAGGTGCAAAGCAAATACTTCCTTTTCTTTTATTTTTTCTCTTTTTTACTTTTGCACTTGCTCATGTATGAAATAGTCATTATGTTTGATCTGACTTGCTGGTGTCCTCTCAGGCTTTGGGCACTCCTGTGTGGAATCTGACCCTAAATATATACTTTTCTCACTTCATCAGGAGCTCTTTTGTCATGATTTCATGCTGCAGAAATTACTTAACATTTTGTCTGCATGTGTAGCCAGATACTTGGAAAGGTAGCTTCCCCATATTTTCCGATCAGCATCTTCTGATCTACAGAAAAGAGGTTGCTTGTTTGGGTAAAAAAGAAAAATTAGACAGATACACTCTTAAACATAAATGCAGGATTATTTCTTCTTCTTGACCTTCCTTACATGTTTCATGGCTCACAACCTCTATTCCCTTCATGTTAAAAGGACCTGTATCTCAGATGCTGCCCAGGGTTCCGCTAGGATAGGGTTAATTCTCACCAGAAGTTGGGAGGGGGGTCACAGCCAGGATAGGTAACCAAACCAGCCAATGGCTTATTCAATACCATACTGACATCATACCTACTATATAAGGACAAGGGGCAGGGCAAAGACTGTACTTTGAAAGGGCAGTTGGGATTGGCTTGGAACAGAGCCATTCCATTGAGTTTGTTCTATATCGCTCATTTTGTGTATTGTTTCATTACTATTACTGTTGTTGTTTCTCCTTTTGCGTTGTTCTATTAAATTCTCCTTATCTTGGGCTACAGGGTTTTGTATTTTTCTCCCTCTTCTTCCCATTCAGGGGGTAGGGGAAGTGTGCAAGTGGCCATGTGGTGCTCAGCTCTGGGTGTCTAAACCATGACAGATGCCCATGGCTCCATGGATCACTGTGGACATCTGAAATCTCTTCTGTGCAATGGTGCTTTCAAAACTATACTTAATCTAAAGAGTTTCTCATTCAAAATTTGAACCAGGCATAAAATGCATTTTTCATTATAAATATAAGCAATAAATGATATAGTAATAAAGTACATTCTTACACAATTTCTATTTATAGCCTTTTGACCACATTTGGGCTCAGATCCAAGTCCTCTGAGGCATCTATTCAGTACTCTTTAGCACATGGTTTTACTTTGGATCACTTTTCCCTCTCCTTAATAGATCCTGCATGCAAAAAACAACTTATAAAAAATAAAAATAACCACTCCTGTGTATGTTCCCTTCCAATATGTACCTAGGACAGTAGTTGACTCAGCATTGGGTTTTATTTTGTTTAGCTTTAACTTTCAACTTGTTTCACCTGTGTATGTCTCTTTATAATTTGTGTGTGAACTGATTGCAGAAGTTACTTGATTTAGGAGTATCCTATCTGCCAGTAGGCTGATAATTTAGAATTGCTTGCTTAGTCTTTCTACAAGATAGACTAATTTGGAGATACTTTAATCATCTAACACTGTAAGTACATAATACTTGGCATTTGTTTTGAAAGTGTCTGTGTGAAGCTCACAGCCAGAAGATCAGAAGGGGAGATGGAAACTCACAAAATCCAATTCTACACTCCAGTACATTTGATAATGAAACTAGAAAAGTATTAGTACAGAGAGCTTTGCTGGGAAACTAACCAACCTTAATTGCCCTAATGATGCCCATTACTTAAAGTTATAGTATACAAGCTTAGGTTTTCAGCAGGTCTCCTAAAGAGGTTCACAGAGGAAAACAAATTTTGATCTTGCAAATGAAATTATCTTCAAGGAACCAAGACTCTCCATGGATCCCAGGTATTCCTCGCTCCTCTTGTACAGGAAAGTTCAGAGACAGTATGCTAACAAATCTGCCAGAAACTTTAATGTGTGAGAGAGTTTAGGACTGAAGCAACAGTAATAGACAAAAAGAAACAGAGGATCTAGGCATCTACTATTTGATTTCTGAGTCAATAAATTAGAACAAGTTTTAAGACTTCTTGGGATGACCAGGAAAACCAGCAAAGACATAGGGAACTCTTCTGCTATTCAGTTATGTCTTTCTGGAGCTCCATGAGGTGTAAAATAAAATCCATCTTATATGTTATGCAATATGGATTATTTAGAGCATGACTCAGCAGGAAAAAGGTCATCAGTGAAAATGGCAGATACTATCACATATTTTCTGTCCTCTGTCTTATTAATAAGAGAAAAAAGTGGTCGCACAAGTAATTTTCCCTTATTTTCTTACAAGGTCCTTTTCTGTGATATTTTTAACTAACTATCACATTATTTTATCGGATTAAGTTTTCCCTATGTGCTAGTTTTGGCTGGGATACAGTTAATTTACTTCATGGTGGCTTGTATGTGGCTATGTTTTGGATCTGTACTGAAAACAGTGTTCCTAACAGCGGGATGTTTTAGTTACTGCTGAGCAGTGCTTACACAGAGTCAAGGCCTTTTCTGCTTCTCACACCACCCTACCAGTGATTAGACCGGAGATGCACATGAAGTTGGGAGGGGACATAGTTGAGATAGCTGACCACAACTAGCCAAAGAGATATTCCATAGCACATAACATCATGCTCAGCAATAAAAGCTGGAGGTAGAAGGAAGAAGTGGAGGACATGTTCAGAGTGATGGTGTTTGTCTTCCCAAGTAACTGTTACATGCGATGGAGCCCTGCTTTCCTGGAGATGGCTGAACACCTGCCTGCTGATGGGAAGTAGCAAATGAATCCATGATTTGTCTTGTCCATGCAGCTTTTGCTTTCCTTATTAAACTGTCTTTATCTCAAACTACAAGTTTTCTCACTTTTACTCTTCTGATTCTCTCCCCCATCCAGCTATGGGGAGAGTGAGTGTGCAGCTGTGTGGGGCTTAGCTGTCAGCTGGTGTTAAACAACAACACTCTGTTTAGATGCAATTTTCAAGCATTCGCAAGGAGGGTAATACTGTCTGCTAAGGAACTGACAAGGGAGGTTTTCAGTTTTCCAGTGTTTTGGGGGGGGGATCTGAAACCCTGGGTATACTAAATTTATTCTACAATTCATAAATCCAGATTAAAGTTTCATCTCACCTTTTGAAACAATGAAACATTAAATTCATTCACAGATTGCAGTAATCAGGCTCAAATTTCTCCAAGATAAAAATTATCTGCTTGAGTTTTCCCCCTATAGCTGGATAAAATGGAGACTTGCCCCTATTTGAGATTTTAAAAATATCCTTAATACTGAGACTTATCTGACATCATATTATAAGAATATCAGAAGAAGCCAAACAGTTTTCAAATGCAGAAGGAATTTTTTTATTTTCGACTTATGAAAAAGCTATTTTATAGTTGGTTTTTATCAATATGGGATTCAAATTGCGTTAATTCAATTTGGTGAAATGAAAGAAAGCTTGTAATAAATAATGGTGGGTGTTGTGTTTTCTGCCTAGATACTTTTTGTTGTTAGAAGCATTGGCAGGATTTTTGCAAGACAGTTGTGGCAGAATCAATATATTTAATAGTGCAAATACATACCAAGGAACAAAGTGGGCAAAATATTAACACTACAATGAATGGACCCTGATATGTCCACTTCTAAGGCTCAAGTTAACCAGTATGTGCTTTTGCATCCTGTCAGAGAATGCAGACAATTGCCCATATGAATGCAAAAACATCTTGTTAGAAAAGCACAGAAGTTCAGCACATGTAGTCAATACTTTTCAGCAAACACATAATGATAGGCTTGTGCCTCTCCTAGTTATTAAAGACAAGTAAAGTTCACTTTCACATTGTCAATGTCCATGTAGCTGGGAGCCAAGCTACAAAAAGAGCTATTTCTTAATGCACTAGAACAGTGGGAAACCTTGAAAAGGGCAGAAGTTTGGGAAAGCTTAAGGGTTCAAAAAAATATTACCAGCCCTTACATTGTTGTCTGGGGAAAAGAAGGAAAAGGAAAGATTTCCTTTATACTTTTCCTGGTTCCACAGAAATGGTGACCCATAAAGGTAGTATGCTTCCTCAGTCCAGTAATATAATATTTATTCTTTCAATGCTTTATGTAGCAATACCAAAGACAAATCCTGCATATCTGAAATAACACTGAGGAGGAGAGCAAGCTCTGATACATGGGGAATTTGTGTGCTCAGGACACAGGGATCAATGTACTATGAATTAATTTCTGTGAGAGACAGAATCCTTGAGACACCTATAAAGAGACGGGAGGTCTATGATTCTCTCTGCTGAGGAGTTGAGGGACTAACTATTGAGACTGTTGGTTTTGGTTTTTTTTAAGGTCAAGCAGTAGTCATGAAGACTTGTCTGTGAAAGGACTGCAAGGTCTGTTTTCTTTTCATGAGAGCTTTGAAAACCTGGCTTCAAAAAGATTGCCTCCTTAAGAGACATACATGACTTACTGAGCTTCTGTGTGACCTATGAAAGTCACATATATTTGATGGAGAATAAGACAATCTAAACCATTCTAGCTGAGGGAAACAGTGTACGCCTAAGTGTGATATGAGAAATGATGGCAGACTAATGAAAGATCAGGCTCACAGCTTTTCCTTTGGGATTTACATACTGGACACAGAAGAGACACACAACAACACATAAGGATTTGTGCTTGCATTCATTTTTCTGCAACTTCCACTATTTTCTTAAGGATGTTTTGCCATGGAGAGGTTGTAGAGAAGTTATATGAGAATAACTTTTTTTCAAAGTTGTTACTAATGTATTTTAGATATGTTGAAAATACCACCTTTTGCTGAGTAATAAACTAGTAGGTATTATGAATTTTTTCGTAAATTTTGTTAGGTCAGAACACTTCCGAAATTTTGCTCCTCTCATATTTACCATAGGGAATTTCATTGTTACATTTGCTTGTATTATTTCCTTTATTTTGTACTCTGTCTCAAACTTTGCATCATTTGAATGCTGTCACTCCTAGATACCTAAATGCATTTCCCTGAATATTTAATAATTTCATCATAGATGACATGCGTTATGGACGTAACACTGTACAAACATTCCTACTGAATCAATTTGCATTTAATATTGTGCTTTGTGAGCATTGTTTGGTGTGAAATGCTTTTCAACCATGTAAAAGTCTTCTCACTTTCAAAACTTTTCTCCAGTGCTTTCGTTATTGTGTGTACCCATGGAACAAGTTTCAGTGAATAAGGGTGAGATGCAGCGAGTTGTTAATGTAGCTCAGCTCTGTCTTGCTCTGACAGACCCTTATCTGTGATGATCCATGGGAGGTTGTGAAAGATGACCCAGCCAGAGTTATGAAAAATGCTTAAACAGTGGACAAAGGACTGAAACCTAAATGGAACCCAAATAACAAACATTTTGCCCTGAGTCTCATTTCAACCACTGTCTATTCTTGAGATATGTTAGTTTGGCTCAGAAAATCATTTGCTTACTAGTCATCACAAAATTAGTAAAAGTAGTAGGGTGCACCTATGAAAAGATAATCCCATAACACCACCAAAGATAAACATTCTAGATACTCCCAATTTCCTTGGGCATACCTCTGCTCCCCATCCCCCTCCTCTTCCTCCTCATTCCCCCACTGTCCCCCCCACCCCCTCCCATCCCATTCTTGCAAGATAAAAACTGTAAGCTCTTGGGTAGAATTTGGAGATGTTTTTGCAACAATACAGCTGTACTGTAGGAGATCCTTCCCCCTTGTTCGAGACATTGGGTGAGGATATTTTCTGTTAGGATTGAGACCCGTTACCTGAGAAAGGGTAAGTGATTAATAAACACATGTGTGGCATTTGGCATGTTTTAAGATCTAGTGCATTTTAATTTGTGCTAGTACATTTCCAAGAATTACTTAGTTTTGTAATATGGTATCCTGTGTATTGCTTTTTAAATTGCAATAGTGCATTCTTCTGTTGTATGCATAAAACCTGCAGTAGTGAAGTACTGGATCTGTGAGTGAAGCTCATATACATTTATAGTTTGAACCTCGCAGTGAAGTCTCTCTCTCCGTCACAGTTATCCAATAAGTTTTTCTCCTTTTTTTTTGACAACTGACCTTTATGCTACAAGCATTGCTTGCCTAACCAACAGATCTAAGGTAACAGTTCT
This sequence comes from Eurystomus gularis, assembly GCA_013400335.1. Lineage (NCBI taxonomy): Eukaryota > Metazoa > Chordata > Aves > Coraciiformes > Coraciidae > Eurystomus > Eurystomus gularis. The sequence continues at coordinate 5,306 of VZZY01013327.1, read as the reverse complement.
AAGAATTACTCTCTGTGGTAGCATCTCCCTTTATATTTCTAGTATAGAACCATAGAATGTGTTGGATTGGAAGGGACCTCTAATGGCCATCTAGTCCAACCTCTCTACAATAAGCAGGGACATCTCCAAGTAGGTCAGGTTGCTCAGAGCCCTATCAAGCCTGACCTTGAATGACTCCAGGGATGGGGCCTCCACCACCTCCCTGGGCAACCTGTTCCAGTGCTCAACCACCCTCATATCAAAGAACTTTTTTCCTAATGTCTAATCTAAATCTACTCTTTTCTAGCTAGTACTTCCTTCTGCAAGTAAAGCCACAATAACTCAGTTGGCAACACCTTTTTTCTCTATCCCACCATGAACAAGATTAAATTTTTTACTATTAAAAATTGTATATCAGTGTAGGGGATAGAATCTTCTTCACAGAAGGAAGAAAAAATCTGTAATCTAGGATACATAGGCAAATAAAAGAGGAGGCAAAAGATAAGTAAGAGGTCTGGGCTCACAGTTTCAAGGAAGTAGATCTTTTATACTTTAAGTCACATAACATCTCTCTCACTGGATTCTCTCCCAAACCATGACCCTCTACTTTTCTTTCCTGATGTGATATTTCTGCATTATTTTCTCTATGCACAGGGTTCCAACTATTTTTATGTAAATGACTCAGAGTTCTCACTTTTCACTTCTGAACTCTCTCCTCTGTTTAATCCATCACCTATCATCTGCATTTTAACATAGTTCATAATGATGTTCCTATTTTCTTGTAATAATCCTCAGGGGGACTTCTGAAAATAGGATTATTCATACAGATCAGGCAACTGGATTTTAATTTTGAGCTCTTCTATCTGTGTTTTGCATCTGAGAAGGACAAAGTGCAAGACAGTTCCAATCAATGAGTTGCAAAATTGTTCAGTAGCTCATGCAGCTTTCTACATTTTCTTTCTCTTAAATATTGAAAGAAAATATGCAAGGCATTGTTGCACATAAGTTGCAAAGTATCTTATACTCATTTGGTACAGACTTTTCTACTGCACAACACCAGGACATGTAAACTTTTAAAGAAATTAATTGAACTTTCCTTCAGATTTGGTTTGGTTTTGTTGTTTTAGCCCTTATTTCTCACAGAGACAGAGATATTAATCTGGAGCACATCCTCCCCCTCCTTCTTCACTGAGCTTGGTGTCTGCAGAGTTGTTTCTCTCATGTATTCTCACTCCTCTCTCTCCCACTGTAATTGCTATTGCACAGGGTTTTTTCACCTCTTCTTTAAATATGTCATCACAGAGACACTACCACTGTCTCTGATTGGCTCAGCTTTGGCCAGTCATGGGTCTATCTTGGAGCCAGCTGGCACTGTTTTATCAAGCATAGGGGAAAGTCCTCGTAGCTTCTCACAGAAGGCCACCCAGCTACCAAAACCTTGCCACACATATCCAACACATCCAAAATTCTGAAAACCAATTAAATAATAAATTAGAAATGAGGATAATTTGCATGATAATTTATTTTAATTTATTTGTCTTATTTTCCACTGAGACAGAAATTATAATTCCTTTTTGTTTTCAGAATGATTTTATTCATGTTTTGATTCAGTTTTCTGAATACAGGTAATTTAGCAGCACCATGTACTGGAAAAAATACTGTTTATGGATTAAGGTATAGACATGTGTCACAATAAATATTTGTCTAAATCTTATTTCTGTAGCTCCACCTGTAGCTGGGGCACAGAAGACATACCTCTTGTCTGGGAAGAAAAAAGTGGTATTCTTTGTTTGGTTGGTTTGTTGGTTTTGGTTTGATATGTATTTTGGTTTCTGTTTTTTTTCCACCTCATCTTACTCCTTTATATAATGCTTAGGGGAAGCTTGGAGAGGTCAATTCTATGTCTGCATCAGACCAAAATATTAGAACTCACCACTTTTAAGTTTTCACAAGTGTGCTGATTCTCTGTCTCCATGCAACTGCTTTGCATGGATACTTCCTGTGCTCTCACTGCTTAGCATAAATACAATATAAATAACTGATTAATCTAAGCCTACCATCAGTGAAACATTTGTGACACCTGTTGCTGTGGCACATGCTTTTTAACAACTCTTTAGTACTCTACTTGCTAGATTCTACATTAAGGGAACTGTCTTACACCTCAGGGACTCTTGCATTTGCACTTAAGAGTTACTGAATAAAAATAATAAGGAAAATTGGAAGAACATACCAGACACAAGCACTTTCTCCCTCCCAAGACAGTCACTCTGGCACTAGACTACAAAATCAGGCTTCTTTTTGCTTAGTTTCTCTCTTACTCGATAAATGTTATATTATTTTCTGCATAATGGTATAGATACATCAGCGAGTACCTCCTAATGTGTACCTAAATTGGCTTCCAAATCTGTGTAAAAAGCCTATGAAGCCCCTATATCATACTGTGATTTCACAGCGACATTAGAAGCCTCTACTAAAGATAAAGTGGATTGTATTTTTTTCTTTTCATTTGTCTGTATTTGAATAAGAATTAAAGCTTTGCATTACACATTGCTTTCCTCTAAGAGGTAACTCTCTATAATTAGGTAAAAAAGCATTCAAAAGTCTGTGGAGAGAGAAATGAAAAAGATGTGGCATAAAATAAACTAGCACATTTATTCTAGGAATACTGTAATTTAGTATGTCTCTCCATCAGTAATCTTTATGATTCACTGCTGTTTCTTCAGGTTTTAATAATACTAGAAGTGGAACATACACTATTAAATGTGGGATTCATCTTCACAGTAGAAACAATATTTCGACCACTGAGTTTTATTTGTAGAAACAGAGCTACTTGCCTATGGTATAGGTATCTCAGAATCAAAGAAAGAGAAAAGACTATGTAACCAAACTAGATACTTGTGTGTGTCTTGCAATATGTTAAAACATAGGAAAGAGCACAACTGGTTGAAAATATTTGAATACAGAATTAGTGGGAAACTTGCAGGATAGGCTGATAGATATTGGCTAGCTTACAGTCAGTATGCAGATTTAAATGCAGATTTTGAAAAGGCAAAAAATATGTACTGTAAAAGAGAAAATTAATAAAGAGTTTATGAGCTTGAGTGGCATGGTGTTATTAATGAGGACTTGCATTAGTGCAAGTGAAATCAGAATCTGGTGATTACATTGAAAGTCAGTGGAGTCAATGTGCTTTCTAGTTACAATGGACACCAGCTTTACAAACAGAGGTCAATTAAACTGCTAAGTAGGTTTTCTGTTCTGAATTCCACACGCCACTGTAGGAGATTTATCTTCAGCACTCCTGAACTTCTTTTCATTGACTCCTATTAGAAATATCCCAAATGGGCTCTAATAAAGGTAGAGACAAATTCGGTTGTCCTTACATGATTACAATAAGCAATTGCTATGTCACATTACACATCACTAAAATATAACGTAACTTAAAAAAAAGGCAACAAAAAACCTCCAGCCAACCAAATAGAAACTTGTAACACCATCCTCTTCATTGTACCAATTTAACTGTGGCAGAAAGCCACCTTGCCTTTTGCATCAGAAAGACATGCTTAGAATTATTATATGTCCTTTCATTTTTCTATAGATACTTTTCCCTCCCCCAGTATAAAAGCATAGCATAAATACTAGTTTCTGGTTTTGCTTTTGTTTTTTAAATATGTACAAATTTACATAAACACTTATATACATGAGTGGTCACATTGCCTTTTTTTTTAATTATGTAAAGCTTATTTTTAACTAAATTATACTGAGAAAATGGTATTATGACTATGAAAATGATTTGCACATTCCTGTGACTAAAGAATGATTTTTCAGATGTTTCACAAATTATTTCCATTAGTGTACCTATTAGTTTATTGATTAGGGACAGCTGCTCCTGCTGGAATTTTAAGTTGCTTTGGACCAAGGAGCTCTGGATCTCTAAAACTGCATTTCACTGGAATACCAACTAGAACAGGGTGACTTTAAAAATCAGATCTACTGGGTAGAATACAATAAAACAAAAAACTATCCCTGCTATTTTTGCAGAACTGATTCTTTCCCAACTATAAAATAAATGACCTTTGGGTTTTTAGTAAGCTCATCTTCTTTTCACTGTCTTTGAGATAAGGCTGTGGCTTATTTTCTTGATCTTTTCCAGTGTTTTCTTGTGCTCTACTCATGCTTCCGCTTCTTTGCTCCTGGTATCTTCCTCTATCTAGAGGAACTTTTTTTTGCTTTAGCATTATCCTTTATTTCAATAACAGGCCAGGTGATTTCTCTCAACTTCTTTTTATTTTTACAAGTTTTCACCAAACATACATTAAGAGACTGTAAAGAAACAATTTTTCTTTCTACTGATCAATTATACTCTTTAAATAGAAAACAATATCCACTTAAAATAAACCGCATGCAAATATATATCTTTTGGTACAACATGAAAAAAAGATAGTCATACCACACTCCTCATGTGAATCCATAAAAAGGAAATAGGATTAATATATGTGGCCCATTATTGACTGCTATTTGTGACCCAATATGATGGTAATCAAGCATATAAGATAAGCAGGAAGATCTGGGGAAGCTGCTTGCAGGGAACCTAAAGTGGCCTTAATTTGGTGACTCTCATGATTAGGATAGGGTAGAATCATAGAATCATTATGGTTGGAAAGGACCTCCAGGATCATCAAGACTTACCCTCATCCTAACATCTCCCTAATCACTAGGCCAGAGCCTTGAGTGCTACATCCACTCATTTTTTAAACACCTCCAGGGATGGTGACTCCACCACCTTCCTAAGCAGTCCATTCCAGTGCCTAACCACTCTCTCAAGTAAAGAATTTCTTCCTAATATCTAATCTAAACCTCTTCTGATGCAATTTGAAGCCATTTCCTCTCATTTTATCATTAGTAATTTGGCAGGAGACCAATACTAGCCTCCCTACACCCTCCTTTTAGGTAGTTGTAGAGAGCAATAAGGTCTCCTCTCAGCCTCCTCTTCTCCTGGCTAAACAATCCCAGTTCC
>VZZY01013326.1:0-18622 GCA_013400335.1 Eurystomus gularis | reverse complement strand
GCTGGGGAGGGACTTTTTACTAAAGATTGTAGCGATAGAACAAGGGGTAATGGATTCAAACTGGAAGAAGGTAGATTTAGATTAGAAATTATGAAGTTTTTCACTATGAGAGTGGTGAGACACTGGAACAGGTTGCCCAGGGAGGTTGTAGATGCCCCAACACGGGATATGTTCAAGACTGGGTAGGATGGGGCTTTAAGCAACCTAGTCTAGTGGAAGTTGTCTCTGTCCAAGGCAATGGGGTGGAAACTAGATGATCTTAAGGCCCCTTCAATCTCAAACCATTCTATGACTCAATTACAGGTTTCCTTGATCTTGGAGTTACAGCATTTCAGGAAGTAAGCAGTGCATCCTCTATAATAGGATTCCAAGTATACTTTTATTTATTCCCAGGGTCTTCCTCAGATCCATCTCTGTTTGATCTCATATACTGTAAAGATGTTAGAGAGAATGTAACAGAAGTGCTTTTGCAAGACTCCTTGAATGTGTAGAAATTGTTGTATGTATAAGCATACAAAGCTAGACATTTCACAAAGAGAATGTCTCCTTTCAGCAGCTTGCAAACCACATGCAATTTGAAATTTCATATGCTCTGGAGCACTGTACCTCATTGTCCCCTGCTATGATAATAAACTGCTTAAATGGGCACATACCTAGACATACAATTTTTCTCAGAGGGCATGGGAAGGGGGACCACTATTGTGGCTATGTTCTGCTGACCCAGTGAACACCGTTTTTCAGCAACATACTTTGCAACACATATGAAGCTCAAGAAGTAAATACCTGATCAGACTACGTGATCTAAAGACTTTGTATTAGCATAAATCCTGCTATCAGCTTTCAACATTCACTTCAGCTGGTCTCATCTCAACTAGACACAGAAAAATCCTTCCTCTGTTCCTCCTTCTGAGCTACTAAACATGGAACTTTCCTTCCATGGAAAAGCACAAGAGACTTAAAACCCTGATAAAGTTACGGAAGAGAGTTTTTCATTTTCAATTGTATGAAGCTGGGATTCACACAATTTTGATTAGTCTAAAAGATTACACTGCCGGTCCATTTATTGATTTTCTACTTACAAGATGACTTGAAATCCATTCATATTAAGCAACCAATAAGCCATTTAAAAAAATGTAGTGATAACGAGTTAATCTCTGAAAGCACTGAGGTAACTAATCCAATAATGATAGTATAATTTTTTGTTTAATGTCCTGTAAGGGACAGATCACAGATCTATGTTTTCCATTACAGTGGCAGAAGAGATCTTAATAAAAGGAGGTCATTATGAATTATGCTTCAGCTCAAAACTCTCTGGAGAAAATACACTGACCCTATAGTGCCATTTAAGATCATATTGTATCAAAAGCCCACTGGGATATGGAATGTCTGTGGTGGATGAAAGGCTTAAGATTTTATCAGTTACTGTAAGATACAATCATAAAAAAATAGGAAAGGATTCACGGCACACAACAAATAAGTTATGTAGTCACTTTTAATTTTAAAATAGAGATTCGAGCACTCTTCATTATCAATATTTTGGGTAAATTACTACTATCCAGTATGATTTTCATATATTTTCAAGTGTCAATACAGTTCACCCGACAACACAGCACTGGTGAGAGTCTGAAACCACAGAGCAGCAGTTAAACAGATGAACAAGTATCAAATTTAAGACATGATTTACAACAGTGAATGTTTCCAGAACCCACTTCCTTTGGAACAAAGTATAGCAAGAAAAAAAAAAAAGAGAAAAAAGCTTTGATAGTTCTTTCCTACCTCTGTAGGGTGGAACAAAGGGGCCAGCATCCAACAGAGAAACCATTGCTGAGTTCTCAGTGCTCCTGAAAATTTGGTGACCTAATTTGGTGCTGAAATAAAATTGTATGGTCCCAGAGAGGGCCACAGGGTAAACCACAGCCAGAAGGGACTTGATTGTAGGAAGGCAGAATTCCCTACCCACTTGTGACAGTTCCACATTGTCACTTCTTTCTACGGTGGCTCTTTCCTGCTTGTTTTTAAGCAGTGTTTTGTTCTCAAAGCTCTAGAGAAAAAAATGTTTGAGATGCTAAATAGGTAAGAAGTGTTCTTGGGCTGTAGATACGCAGAATTTCTGAGGGTAAAAATATCTTTAATTGTCTGGGTATCCTTAGCCAGGTTATACTCTTATTGACAGCCTATCACAAAATCCCATTTGCCTTTTAAGTCTCTCATTATAAAAAAGCTGAAAGTTATAAATTTCATCTTGACAAAAGAACTTTCTTGTAGCCCAAACAGGAAAAAAAATATAAAATGCATTCTTCCCTCTCAGTGATTTCAGTGTAGCAGAATTCTGAAAGAAAATCTAGGACTACATTGACTCCTCCTATACTTTAGGGGGGTTTTGTGTTGTTGAGAATTATGAAAAAAATGACATCAAAATGGGCAAAGCATCAGCTGAAGAACATTTATAAGAAGCTATAGCCTCCAGTTTGCCAACACAAAACTTTTTCTCTCAGTTCTATGAACTCAAGTGCATCACTTACCCCTGTGATGGTGGTGCCTCCAAACAATGTCTTAATCTTGTGTAGTATTTATTACACTAGTATTGTATTACTTGTATAGTATTTATTATTTGGAGTAGGACTCTAAAATTCAATATTTAGACTGACTAGATCATAACTGTTCCATGCATTTAATAAGTATTTTACAAGGGCAGATTTATTGTGATGAAAAGATAACAATGTTGATAATGTTGTATTATATTTTAGTTACAATTGCATTGCTCTCTGTCTGTTCTGTATTCATTTGGTCTGTCACAAAGTTCTACAAATATTTTAAGTTTTTGAATATTCTAAAGTGCAGAAGCTGGATTTATTCCTCAGCTCGGTGGATTTCATTCATTTTTCTGTACTGATCGCAACTTCTTGCTCTCTCCAAGCTACTAGCCCATGCTCCCATCTCAGAAGTTCCCTGCTCCTTCTAACCCATCCTCTCCTAGCTCAAGCCCCTTTTACCCTTCCCCAGCCATATCAGCTTCTCAGCTTCTCCCAAATCTTCCTTGTCACTGCCTGAACAGAAAGATGGGCTTTCTTCCCCAGACCCCATGGCTGTTCAAGGGAATTCTGCTGCTGCTGTCCAAAATTCAGACCCAGACAATGCTCTTTCTGGCACCTTTCTCCTCATCCGCTACTCTCTTACTAGCTTTCATGGCTAGCCAAGTCCATTTGCTCTTTCATTACTTTTTGACCAGAGTGTAGGGATTGAAGAACACACACCAGGATGCACATATCACAGATCCCTACAGAAAAGCCAGGAGAAGCCAGTGCTACAGCCAGACTCCCAGCCGTCCCTTAAGCAATAGCTTCCTATACACCCCTACTGCATTGCATCTTCGCAAGAACTTCGAGAGTCTTTGCTCTTTCACATACTTAGCCCATTAGGTGACATGTGAAGAATAACATGGTGGTTATTATGGGGATGTGTGTTCTCTGGAACAGGAAAAAAGTGTCTGCTGGGCCACAGCCCACTTCTGGGTCTGACATGCAACTTCAATGGGAAAAAATTAAGCATTAGTTCAAGTATCCGTGCAAAGGAGACCTCAAAGGGAAAGGTACAGAGAAAATAATTTTAAATGACACAATGGAGTGTCTTCAATTCAAAGCCTTTTCCTTCTATTACACATACATTAAGGAAGCTAACAAAACCATTTCCAGTAACTCAGTCCCCTTCCATTCTGCTTAACCCTACCTGTACTCTGAAGAAATTAATCAAAACAGCAGGAGTGTGGAAAGATGGTCTAGAAACTCCCATAGTGTGTAGGACAGTGCTGAAGAAAATTTCTTAGGAAGAGTCAGTGAAACCAGCCCCCAGACCAAGAAAAAACACTTGTCTGGACACTCTTCTTCTAAGCTTCCCTTCAAGATTTTGCCAAACAAGACAAATTAAAGCAGAAACAGAAAATGAAGCGATGTGCACCAGGAATGTCAGCCCCAAGAAAATTGTGAAACCCCAGGTGCAACTTCCTGCATTTTGGGAGACTTTTAAAACATTTCAGGACAAAAAAGCACATGCAAAAATATAAGCCTACCTGGTATTTATCTTGGACTTGGTGCTAGAATAACTTGCCAGTAGCAAATTCCACACACTGAAACCACAGTTCTTACTATACACTCGCGTGTTTCCCATCATACACACTCACACACACATAGACACACAAACGTTGCATAGAAAAACATTCAAAAAGCCAGCATCAACATTATAAAAAATATCCCCCAAAGCAAGTTATCACCTCCCCTATGAGTAGGAACACTGGGCTCTTATGCTCAGCATCCAGGCACAGCCAAGCCTCCCTTGTCCAGCAGAATGACACCCCTAGACATTTTACACAAGCTTCACATGCACCTTTTAAAGAAACTTTTGTGAGTCCTCCCATATGGGCTCAGGTATAGTTCTCTCCCGTTTCTTTTTCTGCTGTACAGCTCATGGGCTTTTTTGCTTCTCTCCATCTCAGCATTCCTTCACCCTGCATCTATGAAGGCAAACAAACAAGCACCACAGCATGTGTGCCTGCACAGCATGTGTGCATGTCTGCATGCAGAATATCCAAGTCCCATCTTGCCAAGCTGAACCAAGCCTCATCATCATTAGTAGTAAACGTCAAACTTTCTTATATACGTCCTTATCAGCTGCAGCGCTCACATCCTATTTCTGCAACTACTTTAGTATGTATTTAATTTTTATTGTTTGAGTAGTCACAGCTACTCACTGTGATTATGAAACAAAGGATTTAAATGTTCAAAGGATCAGAGCCCATGTCAGTTTTTGTTAGGAGAATCTTAAGGTTTCTGTAATAGTATTTTTTCTGCTAAACATGTCTGATATAAAGGATTTGGCTTTCAAAAATGTAAAACTCTCCATTAGAGTCACGCAAAACCTGAATGGTAAAACTGGTTGTGAAACGCGCAAAGCAGAGAAAGAAAACAAAGCAAAAGAAACACAGGCAATCATTTCCCAGGGAACATACTCCAAGAGGCTTCTTAGAGAGATTTCTTGTTTGGGATTCCTCAGGCCCGCCCAGTCCCAAATTTGTACTGACTTACTGGTGCACAAGAGATCTTGTACTTCTGCACCAGCTCTTTTCATTGGCTTTTTGGGAACAACTCTGTTCAAACTGCAAACCACAGTGTGGGCATAGCTGCATTTGCCAGCTAACTGGGCCATGCTGGATGCCTTGCTGATGAGCATGTGCAGTGGGGAAAGCAACAAAGAGGAAGGGCAAAGACAGAAAGGAGTGTTGGAGTTGTGAGTAAAATCATATTTAAATGGGGAAAAAAAAAAAAAAAAAAAAAAAAAAAGAAGAAGAGCTATTTCCCTGGAGAGATCCAGTTCCACAGAGGTAAAGGGTGCAACCTAGGTGGTTGCATTTAGATTACAGCAATTTTCTTGATTTAGAACGCTTCGTAAGGGTTAAACAAAAGGAAAGTTAAAAGGTGGTAACTTAATACAGAATGGCCAAATCAGAACACAATTATATCACAAAAATGAGAGAAAGATGGAATGTAATGGCAGTGACCTGGAGGCCTAGGATTAAGGTTCACAAGCATATTCCAGCATAGTTCTGCATGTCTCAAATGGGTATGAGACAGGTCACTTCCACAAGCAAAACCCTCTGGTTGTTGATTTTCCTTGTGCAACTTTCTGTTTCAAAGCTCAAAAAGGCTCCTGAAGTATGTGAATCCATTCAAGAAGTCCCATTGACTAAATTAAGATTTAGAGCATAAGGGGGAAAAATCATGTGATTTTTTTGTATGTGATTCTCACCCTCAGCTGTAGGCATCTAGCTCAAGTATGAGCTGGAGCCTCTGTGATCAGGAATCCATGTGCCTTTTGCAGTCAGTGACAGCAGAGGGACACCTCCACAGAGGTGACTCACAATGCCCAAGTTACATACCGTGGATTAGAGGAAGGGTATGAACAGCATAATGAGGACTACACTTTTCAGCGTACACTCTATGGATCAAACCATGCAAACATTAATACAAATGCAGATTTACCTATGAGTAATCCCACCAAAGACAATTTAAAAGCAATATTTGCATAAGGCTCTTTTGCACCCTTGGTGACTCATAGCTTGTTCTATCAGATTATATAGGAATTTCCATGCTCCATACATGCTTATTTCAATAACAAAATGTTAAAATATTCAGAACAGAGCCAAGCAGAATAGACTAGACTTCCCTTCCCTTTCAGTTGGAAGGGACCTACCACAATCATCTGGTCCAACTGCCTGACCACTTCAGGGCTGATCATAAGTTAAAGCATGTTATGAAGGGCATTGTCCGAATGCCTCTTAAATGCTGACAGGGTTGAGGCATCAACCATCTCTCTAGGAAGCCTGTTCCAGTGTTTGACCATCCTCAAAGCAAACAGATGCTTCCTAATGTCCAGGCTAAGCCTCCGCTGGTGCAGCTTTGAATCATTCCGACGCGTCCTATCACTGGGTCCCAGTGGGAAGAGCTCGGCACCTCCCTCTCCACTTCCCCTCCTCAGAAAGCTGTAGAGAGCAATGAGGTCACAGCTTTGTTGCCCTCCTCTGGACACTTCCAAGAGCCTTCACATCCTTCTTAAATTGTGGGGTTCCTAAGGAACCATAACCAGCTAATGGGTAAATCCTTGTTAGTTCATGGGCTACTGATTCAATGGACTGTAACAATTACCTTGGAGCATTATAGTCTGTTACATTAGAGAACATCCCCTGAAATTGGTTTAAATCCATGGAGTATCTAATTAATTGAGAAATCTATTTACGAATGAGATTAAAGCTTTCACAGGCCATGTGCTTAAATACACATTTTGCCCACATACATTTTTCCTTAAAATTATGCTGGAATACCTGACAACAGCATAGAGAAGCGGAGTGAAAAGTTAACTAAATGGAGCAAGGTTAAGTAACTCCAACAGAGGAGTTGCTTAGTATTTTCACCAGTTATATGTTTAATAACTATATTCATACAGAGATCTTTTAAGGGCTAAAAATAGCTCCTGTTAATTTATAGCTCTGTTTCCTCACTTGTTTCAGTATGAGCCAGACTGAACGAAACAATAAATGCATGGCATTCACAGAGCTAACGCCATGGATACTTTTGTTCCATTCACTTAGTTTCACAAGAAGTTTGTTGACAATTTTTTGCAAAATTTGAGAAGATAGAAGTGAACAAAAAGAGCCTCCCCCTGCCCTTTTGCCAGGTAGAAAGCTCTATGCTACTAATTCAAAAATGAAAGGTTTTAGCTGTTTTTTAGATGTCATCTGATAATTTGCATAAGTGCTACACTAAAGTGTGTGATCCTGTGCAGTAACACTCTCCATCTTTAATACAATTTAAAGCTGAACCCCTTAGTCTTCTAAAATGTTGCGAATTGGTACAAAACCATATTATATTGGCTCCCAGCATAAATCCCCTTAAGTTAAAATAAGTAGCTTACTTAAGATGATTGCATAATAGGGAAGCAATACAGTGAAAGAGGGTTTGAATCCTCTTACAGCAAATGCTCATAGTTTGATGTGAAAAATGTGAGTTTCCTATTTACCCCAGTTACTCTACCGAAATAAGGTACCGCAGTCTTCTACCTTTATTGCTCTTCACAACTAATAAAATATCTGGTCCCCTGTTTAATGAGAAGAAATAACCCACTTGGCTCGGAGAGGTAAAATGTTAATTACAGGTGGGTTATATGTTCGTTAACTAGGAAAGGGTAATCTGGCATTTTAACCTTATTTGTTTAAATCCAGCCATGTCAAAGGTCATATGTCACCCGTGTCTGGCAACTTTTACAGAGTCACATACACTGAGTCCTTTCTAGTTACCAAGTAATTCTTGTTTAATTCCTTTCCCTTCCCCGCTCTTTCAAAACGCTGGCCAGACTTTCCCCCATATGAGTCCACTCACCAGCATAAACTTTAGAACAAAAAATGCAGGGTGGCTGAACTGGACACAGCCTGGAACAGAAAAACCAGTCTTACCTAGGCTTTGAGATGCATTTGCAATACCATTTTGGCTCTCCTACATCAGATGGTGGAGCTCTCCCTCTTCCAGACACCCAGGGTCTCTCCCTTCTGCCATAAATCACTTTTCAAACACTTCAGTGGTCTTTTCCCCTCAACAGATGGGGAAACCCACCTAATTCACTCACCCGTGAATGAAGCCTGGCCCCTGCTTCCCAGCCCTTCCTCTTCAACAGAGGCAGAGCCCTCCCTTGCCTGGGAAGCGGTTTCCAACCTCCAGCTTCCCACCCTCCCCCTTCCTGGCTGCCCTGGGGTACTGCCTCACTCCTCAGCAGGTTTCACAAGGCTGTGGTATCTGTAGGCAGCTGGGGGCCTGCAAACCCAGCCCCACTGCAAAGGCTTCAGCTCAAGGAATGGAAAGACCAGATGGAAAAGCTGCAGGGTTTTCTGCTGCATTCTGCAGAAGTGCACTTCCACCACAGGAACGTGAGGTCCTAATTCAAATTCGCTGACTCGAAGATCCAGCAACTCCTAAGTGGCAGTTTGAGTTAAGCCTGGAGAGGAGCCTGGGAGGATGCTCTGGTTAGCTAAACAAATTACAACGCGTGCTGCCTCGCGCTTCTGTGCTTCTTAGGGCAAGTGGAGTTGTAGCATGCGCGCTGATCCAAGGGAGATAGGATTTTCTCCATCGCAGCTTTACCCTGCGTGGGTGGCAAGCAGGCCGAGCTGCTGTGGCAGCGCAAGCGCTAGTGACCCGTGCAGTTGCTGCTGTTAAAATGAGGGTGGAAACGCTCCTTAGAAAAGCTGCTGTAGAGCAGTGAGTGGCCTGGGTACCGCAGTGGGCGATCAAAAACCCATGGGAGCCATTTCTTTCTTCTACTTATGTAGTATCCACAGAAGCAGAACGGTTCCTAACAGCACCAAATATGCCAGGATGTACGTTAAACTTTTTTTTGCTAAAGCAAGCAGTACTGCTTCATTTTTTTGTCTTTAATTAGCTACGATTAACCATGTAAAGTCAAACTGGGCGTGCATTTGTTTTAAGCCACTCAGGCTGGATAGTGCCGTTTTCTGGCATGCATCCTGTTCTAGCAGGAAGGTTCAACATGTCTGCAGCAGAAAGGACAAGAACGATTACACGGAGCAGGGAAGTAGTAATTGTTCTCATTACTTGTAGCAGCCATTAAAAGTAATTACAATTTGGCAGTGGTGGTTTTCAGATATAAACAGTCGGTGTCTCAGATGCTCATTGGGAGTGAAAGTTAACAAAAATGAAACACCTGTTCATACGTCACTGCTGCTGCAGTTTAGCAGCATGCAGCATTCCTGAAGCTGTTAAATACATGCATTATGCCAACAAAAATTTGTCCGCATGTTTACTTAAGGCCTGAAAAAATATGGCCAATCTCTGACAAAAATCTGATTAAGGTCTTACCTGGGGTTAATAGGACAGACAGCAAGAAGAGCCATTTGTAAGAAACCTAAACATGACAAGTAACGTCAATAGCTATCGTTGATGCAAAATGGATTTTAAAATAAAAAATACTGTGTTCTGACTGGCAGAATGTATTGATTTATTCATATGGTTTCCAGTCCTGTGAATGGAGCTGCTCCCATGAATGGCTGGGACACAAAAGGCAAAGTCAGTGAGTTGAGCTAATGTAAGACTTCAGCAGCCGCTGTTCTCCCAGGTTGTAACTCACCAAGGCCAGATCTGCAACCTGGCTCAGTCTGGCTGGTCGTGAGGAGAGCTTTTTGAGTAGCAAAAAAACGTGTAGGAGTTTTGCTGTTCAAGTCCTTTAACTGTATTCTTCTCTTTTCTGGTTAAACTTCTGGGAAGCAAAATAAAAAGCTGTATTTGTATGTCCTCTGACCATGAAAAATAGAGGCTGAATTGTAAATTATCGCAAGGCATGTTCGGGCTTTGTGTTTATGAGAAATCTAAAAGACTCATGAAACAAAATCACTTAATGGTTACAGGATAAACTAAAGGACTGCTCGCTCTGTGGCACTTGGGTGGATGCTCAGTGAAGTATGTTAGCACAGGACAAGCCACGCCAAGGTTTATAATGCAAATTACTCCAGACAGATGTGGCTACTTACAACCTTCACCCTGCAGTAGCCTCTCCTCCCTCCCCAGCAGCACTCATGTGGGGCATGGGGACTCTGGCTTGCAGTCGCTAGCACAGTTCCTGGCAGTGTCAAGAGTCTTGCTCTTAGGGAGCGCTGTAGTTTTCAAAATTCCATGCTTATTTATTTTTTGTTCCGCAAATTGGGTAAAATACTACTACTAAAGTACTACTGCTCTAATCCAATTTAGGGAGCAACCAAAGAGACAGAAAAGACAAAGAATTTCCTCCCACATCTAAGCAGAAGTAACCTGCAGATAAACTGCTTTACCCAAGGGTTCGAAGTCTACATAAAATGCTTCATTGAGAGCAAGAACGAAAGGTATAATCCAGTCCTAGACCCATCCCCTGAGACATAACAAGCATAACAGAATCAACAGACATGCACCAGCATGTTACAGTTTGGACAGGATTTTAGAATTGGCTCCTACTCCAAAATGGGCAAATCTGGATCTCACAAACACCCCGCATACTGAAACATCCCAAATTCATGCTCCAAATCAGAATGACTGCATGGCTATACCTGCACAGCTGACCATAAAGAAAGAAGCATTCTATAAACAAGCAAATCCGTAACCAATAAGTTATAATATTTTTTATTTATGTTAGAATTTCTATCAGTGTTTGAACATTAATATTTAGAGAGTTTGTACAATTTCCATTCAAAGTTTAAAATGAGAACCACACTAGATCACAAATGGTAACTAAAACACAGTTCAGAATTGTATGAATACTCACACTCTTTTTCTCTGTTAACACTGTTAAATGCTTTCTTTTCTGCCAGAGGGTTTACAAGGAAAAGTGTGCACCGTAATCGTATCTCAGCAGTGTTCCAAAACATAATGGTACCATCATTACATATAAACTCTTTAAAAATATACTTCTGTCAAAAGACTTGATGACTACTATGTACACTACAAAAATAAATTTTCATATAAATAAATTATATGGCATAATTTTATCTTTGTAACTGAAATGACACAAACCCACTCCTACCAAAACAGGCAGGCAATGAGACCCAGTTTGAGTATTTTTTTTCCTTTTAACTCCTTGCACTAAAAGCTACGATGAGTCCTTAATGTAAATGTTATATACTCTTTCCTATTTAATATTAGTAAGCACTCTATACAAATAAAAATCCATTAAACAGTAAAAACATAGCTGTAATAGTGTTTCCAATAGAAATAAAATCCCTGCATCTTGTTTGTTATAAACTGGCATGACAAATACTGTAAGAAAACATTCTTATGATACAAAAATATAAATATCACCCACGATTTAAAAAGTTAAAAAAACAAAACCAAAACAAAACAATTGTTGCCAGCCACTGAGTTCTCCCCTTGCCAATGTGACTATTGGAGAAGGTCTACATTGAGCACGCAGCAGCAGACAGCTCACCCCCACACAAGCAGGCAGGAGGACTCGGGCAGGGGCAGGTGGGACACACCGAGGCTCACCCTGGCTCCCTTCCTTCCTGAGGAAGAGGAGGGAGCCAGGCAGCCTGGTGCAGCGGTGTCACTAGGAGCCCTGCCGACCTCTGACATGGGAGCGCACACCCTTGGCAACTGAAGGCAGCTTCCAATTAGTATCATACAGTTTTGTTGCAGAGTTTGTATGATCTGAGGTCACTATGCTGCTAGTGCTAAACTGGGGCCCCTCGTCTTTTTGTCATTAAGAGTTTTCGTGTTAGACAGTGAACTGGACCAGTAGGCAGTTGCGACATTAACCCATAGTGTGCACTGAAACTAGCTTATGTATCACGGGAATGACACCAGGCTCTCGCCACCTGCTCTTTGAGCGTTCACATTGGAGATCTGTAAACAAGTGCCTCTTATCAAAGTGTTTTCAAGTGAGCAAAAAAGGCATGGAAATTTGTGCATTCTAATTATCCCCATTCGTTATGCTGGCAAGGTCTGTGGGCAAAGACAGACTCCCTGAAGCCACTGGAGAAAAACACTTTCCCATCGAAGAATTGGCCACTGCTGTTTAGGCATTGTACCTAACGAAAAGCCCCACCACTGCTGTGTTTATTAAAAACTGAATATTGGTTGTGTTTGGCTCTGAATACACCACTGAACATCTACCTGCTCTAAAAAACAGCTTGGAGAAGGGCAGAAAAATAAAGATGAAGAAAGCGGAAGACAGATAATGAAAACTTTTTTTCTATTATCTTAAATTAAGGTTCTCCATCCTTAGGGTTTGTTTCCAACAGGAACATAGATTGTAGTGTTTTTTCAGACCCTTCACCTGCAGCAATCCCCCTTTAGTTTAAAAATAATAACACAAAAAGCTAAATTAGTTTTGCAAAGAGATCCCCATTTAGCTGTTTTAATTAAAAGTGCCAATGCAGCATGGGAAAACACAAACAATAGAAAAAAGAACACCCCATGCCTTAAAATGTCTTTACAGTCCTGGACCCATCAGAAAGCCATTTATATTTAAAAAAGTGAAACTAGATTTCTTTTACCCCTCCATTTGATTTTTATCACTTACTATTAACTTCCTTCCTGCCATGAAAATAAGGTGACCACAGATACTGCTTTCAGTGCTGTAAGGACACAGCTAAGCCATGGCTCACCGTCAAACAACTCAATTATCCAGCTTCTAATGCCACTCATAGTTAACAGTATCAATGTCAAAATAAGGCATATGCTCATTGAATTTCTGTAACCACCAGCACCTCTCATTATCCAGCACCTTTGGAAGTGAAAAAACAATGGTGATAGTGTTTGCACTTACCTGGCACCTTTTGCAAAAAATAAATCAAAGCATTACGTGAACAGTAATTAAGCCTCACAGCATTCCTGGGAGGTAGGTAAGTGTAATTATACCCATTTTAGAGAATGAGAAACTGAGGCATGGGGCAGTTAAGTGACTTGACAAAAGTCACGTGAACCAAGTCATTAGGAGTGTGGGAAACTGTACTACAACCCCAAACCTCGACTCCCTGTCTTCTCTTCTATTTCGTTTGGGCCTTTGATGATGGCAATCTATGGTACATGCTGGTAAACACCAATGCAGTTTTCACTAGTGCCTACTGACAGGGAAAGCCAGACTCACATCAGCATCAGTGGGTTTATAAGCCCACCAGGTGTTACCATACAGTAAAAGAGAAACTACAGTACACCAGGAACATACACACCAAAGCATGCACACTTCCAGATGCACACATGGATACACACAGCAAAACAAAACCTGCACATAGCTAAATCTATTTAAGCCTCCCAGATTAACTTGCTTTTCTTCATATCTGCTTATTTTAAAACTTATCACGCATAGCGTGTTTGAAAGTTAACAGTAACATTTCATACTACCACAGGGTTGTGATATGCACATTTAAAATATTTTAAACAGACATGTACCTTTAAAAAAAATCCTATTACATACGCAATATTTGCATAGAATTATACAAGTAAATTATACAATATTTAAGCAGCAGCAACTTATGCTGAGTTTAGAACTAGATTAAGCTTAGTTGTGGCACAGAGATCAATGTACAAAAAGTACAAAGCGCACACAATATTGTCCCCTTTCTATTGCCCAGAGGCAAATGACTCCAGATTATACTACTTTACATTGTTCTTTTGTATATTACATATGTGTACATCTTTTAAATACTTAAAAGAAATATTTAACAAAATAATATACAATAGGTTACAGTAACAGTGAACTGTTGTCCTGATGCAGCATGTCCTTTTCTACAACTTCAAGCAGTTCTTCTCTTCCAGCGGTTCTGGAAATACAGTTTTCCATCTTTGGCCTCTTCTTTGCTTCAGTTATTACCTTTTACATATAAAGACAGAAGAAAAACAAACATTCATTAAAGTTCAAGAAAAACAAACAAATCAAGCTAATCCAAAACTCTTCTCATTATTCTTGTGGTTATAGTTAGCAGTCAGGAAATGTGGGCTCTGCTTTCATCTCAGTCATGGATTTCCTGGTAAAGAAATACTGATGCCAATTAAAAAAATACAGCTGCTTTAATGTCTGAGTTCCCAGTTTTAGATACTTGTGGCAAATTCAGTCAGAACCAGTGAACACTTCAAGAGTAACAGGCTACGTCAAATACTGCACACAGTTAAGAATCTCGTATTACCATGCAGTTCAGCTTGAAAAAGCCGAGCCCAATTATTTCCTTATTCTGAGGATACTATTACTTGCTGTATTTCTAGACTGCGAGGCTGAAGGTACTTAGGTCTATTTGCACTTTGAGATGGTTGGAGAGATGTTTATAAACCAGAAGGTGACTTTGTTAGGAATCATCAAGAAATTTCCATCAAAACTCTGTGTGTGTGTGTGTACACATGTAAAACAGTTCTACAGCCAAAATAAAATCGCTTGCTCTGGTCAAACTAGTGTCTGTCACTGAAAATCTCTGAAAACCAAAGAGAGAAAAGAAGGATCCACAGCTAAGTAACTATTTTAACACTTCATCTTTCCCCTCAATAATAAAAACAGAGTTAAAATCATGAGAAATGTTTTTTTCAGGCACAAGCCCCCCAAACCTTTCAGGGTAAAAACTCAATGCTTTCTCCCTTTCAAAGTATTTCCTATAAAATTCATGGAAAATTTTCAATAAAATGAACAGCTTTATTCTTCCCAAAATATCTGCTGAAATATCCCATCTGTTCTAAACAATACTGTTTCCTGTAACCTTCTCTTGGCAGCCTAAAGACTGACAATGATTTAGGTATCAAGTTCTTGGCTGTATCTCTTGTTTCACAGGAATACTTTAAATGCCCTGCTAGGTCAGCTCTACCCTACACAAACCTGCACTAGTCAATTGCAGCTGCCCCTGGCAAGGGAGAGATCAGCCCAAGGACTCCTCCAGCATGCAAGTTTGCTGGGTGGGTCACTGAACAACTCCCAGAGTGCAGTGGATACCCCACCACACAGCGGTGCACTAGGCATGGTGGGGCCTTCCCACCATCTTTCAGAGGGACTCAGTCCTCACTACAGACTTCAACTTTTTTCATGGAGTTTTACTCAAGAGAGGACAACTCTTGAAGTCATTGGCAATTTTATACTCTCTTAGGCAGCATCATTCTGTACGATGTTTTAGAACATGCCTGATTCAGGGATCAGAAGACAGGACCTAGCAGCAGTCAATGCAGCTGCACAGCTTTGAAGACATTACACTGTTATTTCTGCTTCATTTTACTTATCTGGTAGGCTGGGATTGTATGATGTGCCTACCCATTTTGCAAGGCTCTTTGAAGTAGTTCGTATCTTAACCCACTACAACTGCTCAGCGTTGGAAAGCACCATCCTATCCAAGCTGATTTCCAGTGCACAAAGTACTACATTCACAGTCAGTAGATTTAAGATGATCAGGGACCATTAAGCAAACCGACCTGAAGGAAAAGTACCTCAAACAAATTTCATCTTTCCCCTTTCTTCTGATCACACCATTGCCTGACACAAGCAAAGCTTGCAGCTACAGAAGACAGACCTACCTTACTGTGAGCTGTTGCCAGGTATCCTTTCCTCACATTCAACATCTTGCAGTTCTATAACTTCTACTTTAGAATTTCTTCTTTCACACCGCACATTAAAAGGCACATGGGGGTCCTCAAATGGCCCATGCTCAGCTTCATGATATCCTTCGTAGGACGGAAAGCTCCCTCCCCGAGAGCTGTGGCTGTGCACAGCTGGGTGCACAGCAACAGTCACTGAAGCTGAGGCAGTCACAGTAGTGATAGGCTGGCAGTAGGCTGGTCCTGTGGTGCCAGCGCTGAATGCCGGGCTTCTCATGTTATGAGAACGAGCCCTGTGGCCCAAGCGATCCCTATTGCTAGGTCCTGAATGCCCTTCAGTAGAAATTTCAAAAGCGTCCCTGCGAGGGCGGTAAGGAGGTGGTCGCAGCCCTTCCCTCACTTCCCGTTTTGGCTGTCTGCCCTGACGCCACGCCTGCTGTGTGGCAGACTCTGGATTCGATTGTAATCTGGGACTCTGATGGCTTGTCTCTTGCTGAACCACCTGAAAGAGAGATGCACAGTTATGCCTCTAACAAAGAGAGACAAACAAATACAACACGCACTTTATGCTGATAACAATTATAATAATGCTGTCCTGGCTCTAACTCTACAGAGGTAATGTCCTACAGCCTGATAACTGTTGGATTTTCCAGATGGTTTTTGTCTGAAGTTATTAAAGCCCTGGAAATGTACCTTCAGAAAAAATGCAGGACGATAGCTAAAAACATTGTTGTGAGCTTCCTACATACTGGTCCATCTTTTCAAAACGATAAGTGATGAGCACTTGATCTTAGCTCGTTCAACAACCAGAACTGCATCCATTTGGACAAGGCTCTATTCCATGCAGAGTGCATACACAGGATGTTAGTAGGGTAGTTTGTATAGACTGTAGGAATCTGTTTTCTGATTTCTGTAAAAAGCGTGAAGCGCAGCGGCCACATCAGTCAATAAACCGTGACCAACTTCAAATGTGGCTGTGCTTGTACCTATTTCTAGGCCTCTGCTGAACAAAAACAGATCCGCATCGCAGCCCAGCATGCAGCATCAGCAGGGGTAGGAGACAGAGCTTTTCCACTTTCCTTTGAAATCACAGTTACGCCAGC
Source organism: Eurystomus gularis (assembly GCA_013400335.1). Lineage (NCBI taxonomy): Eukaryota > Metazoa > Chordata > Aves > Coraciiformes > Coraciidae > Eurystomus > Eurystomus gularis. The sequence continues at coordinate 1,932 of VZZY01013326.1, read as the reverse complement.
CCAGTAGCAAGACACAACAGGCCCAAGATTTGGTACAACCCTGAAACTCTTTTCGTCTGGCTCTATGAATCTTTCTCCCCAAAATGTGCTGTCAGAGAGGTATATGAGACAGTGCTCCATAAGGAGCTGTGTGGAAGAAGTCTGGATCTTTTAATCTCTGTTCCGTTCCCTCTCTGAAAACAGTATCAAACAGACTGAGAGCTCTCTCTTGTGGCTGGTGCCAACACGATGTAACATCAATTACACATGCCAAAGATGTTTTGTACCATCATTTTACCCCCAGCTTGACTCTAAAGGAGTGGATAAGGAATGCCTTCACTCTCTGCTTACAAGTTTTGGCACAAAGTCACCAACCATAATCAGCCAGAAATATGAAAGATCTTTCCACAAAAATAAACAGATTTAAATAAAAAAACCCCAAAACTCTTCTTGACCTCTTGCCAATCAATGTGCAAGCTACTTACAGTGGATCTTGCAAAGACAGGATTCTCAGTGGCTTCCACTATTACTTGATGGACTGGTGCCCCAGAGCCTTGGGTGGCCTCATAATGATGAAGCTCTTCACTGATGCCAGACACTGTGGTTTGAGAGCTATACTCTGAATCAGAGGAATCTGACCCATTATTTGTGTGCTCGGGTGGCAGTGCAAACCTCACGATGCTGGAGGGCGGCTCAGGAGAAGGTGTGGGCAATCTGTTTCGTCCATTGGCTGGAGAAACCTGATAATGACAATGCATTCAGTAACGTTCGGTTAGCGTTACCCTTTTAATCATCAGTGGTTGACACAAATGTTTCTTCTGCCAAATACACCCTCCCATGCCATGAGAACCTTAGCACCAGTTTTCTGATTAATATTTATACTGAACTGAAAAAAAAATAAATGAAAAAAAAGAGATGTGATCTCCATCTGTGGATATGTATGTGAACAGGTTTACACAGATTCTTCTCCTGGGTGTCACTGTCTCCGGCAGTGCACGTCTGTGTGTGCGTGCATGCACTATCACTTATTAATATAAAAATAATACATGGACTCCCCTCCCCCTTCAGCATACATTAACAGTGGTTTCATAAGATCACCTCAAATGTGTATGTCTAGTATGCTCCAGTGTCTATCTGCAAACAGAGATGGACACACCCATAATAGCAGCATATGTGGTAATAACATATGCGCATATACACTGCTTGAGTAAGGGATACTGTTAGGAATAGAAAAGACTACACACTGTTGTTAGAATGTTTTTACTAACACTAAAAAATAAATACTTCTGAAATATTACTAGTGCTGTATACACTAGTGCTGTGTTTTATTCTTGTACACACACACACATACATATACACGTGAAGCACAGCACACCGATTCCCCTACTACGTGGTAAAGATAGCCCTATACACAGTAATTGTGTTAACTATACAGTGGGTAACGAATAATCGACAACCAAATACAAAATTGGTATCTGTGAATCCTCTCTTGCTGGACTTGGGCTTTATACTGTAAAGTCATCATCATCTAAGTGAAGCCTTCCACCCATCAAAAATGTTGCCTAAGCCAAGAGCATACCACAGGGAGGGGTTACTGGACTGGGGGGACCTTCTGGCAGACGAGTCATGGTTATCAAGGTGTGGTCTGTGGACCACCACCGGTGTATGTTGGTCCACACAGGCCTTCCTGGTGGTCTGCTTAGTTAAATATTTTGAGGAAAGCAGCAGAGGCAGTGAGGTAGGAGAGTAGAACGTATGTGTACAGAATGAACGGCCTTTTGCAAAATAGTGGGGAAAATACTGAGTTTACAAACTAGCCTGCATATCACATTATGCTTTTAAAAACATGAATAATCCTACGTTTGGATCGTTTGCTCACTGCAACCTCTAAAACTATACTTATTTTAAAGAACTTTATAAGTAGAAGAATATCAACCAGACAACACTTTTACT
>VZZY01013325.1:29930-49709 GCA_013400335.1 Eurystomus gularis | reverse complement strand
TGATAGAGTGGCTTGGTGGGCACCTGGCACTCAGCCAAGGTTAACCCACCACAACCCTCTATATAAAACAAAAAACTCATTGGTACAATTGCATATTTTAATCATTCATACTTTAATTCTGGTGCTGTACAACAAAGCAGTTAGACCCAAATTCAGAAACACAATGAGAGATTAAAAAGGAGGGCAATATTACTAAAGGATTGAGTTTTTAGCTGTAAGAATCAGGTCATAGCTGATTTTTTTCCAACTCTTGCAAATATTTTCAATTCAATAGCTTTGATCAAAGATCTGCAGCTTTAGATGAAGTATTGAATAAGGATGATGGCAGGGTAAGACAGCATCTGACTTAGGACAGCATATTGAAATGCTCAAGGAAGTACCTCTTCCTCTCGATTTTAGCTCAGTGAAATGCAGCATGGGATAGTTCTTGTAATAAATGCATTCCTAATGAAGATTTATAGAGTACAATGTTTAAGCAATCAAAGCACATTTTGTTACTATAGTAACTATAATCCTCCACACATGATACGTAATTTGTCTAAAATAATGCATGCTATGTTCATTTTAGACACTGACAGATAATCTCCTCAATCTTCTTCTTGTCCTTCTGTTTAGAAGAATTTTCTTTTAATTCTTTAAAGAAGCATCTCCTTTAGAGCAGACAACAGTGCTTATTTTGCTATAAAACCATCATATGATGTTTTGTGCTCACTGAACTGGTTAATAAAATTCAGTAACAACCTGGACGGAGACCATATCAGAACTTGAAAGAAACTGTATATGAGTTATGTCAGCTATACAATGTGCAGAGCCTAAGCTGTTGTTCTTTAGGTTCTTTTCACTATTATATGTTATGAGGCTGCATTGAGGAAAAGGATCAGGAGCAAATTACTGTATTTCATCAAGTACAGTTCGCATTTTATCAGAAGCATAAGAGAATTAGGAGCTCCCAATGCAAGAAAATGGTGCTTTACATAAAGGGAGACTACTGGGAAATTGGTGAGATTCTGAATTTAAAATGCTGTAGCAATTCCACAGTAATTCCCTATGTGAGTATTCTTATTCTACATTAAGAGTGCTAAAGATGTTTAACGAAGTCCAATGTCACACTGAGACACTTTAAAACTCTGACTATACTGCTCCGCTTATACAACATTAGTAAGAAGAAAACATCACAGAGGGTACTTAGTGGGGCTGTAAAATCTGGGAACATGAAATGTCACAAACTTTTAGCTCTACGACTCCAGTATAAATTGTGCTGTGGCTCTCTTTCATGTCCTAGATCAGTGACCTCCAAAGTGGAGTGCCCACAACCCAGTGCAAGACAATCCATTGGAGTGTGGGAGAAAAACATTTGTTGTACCATTTAAAAAAAAAATTAAAAAGAAATAAAGTAAATTTTTAAAATAGTGTTTAGTTAATATTTATCTCATCCTTTTAACATTTTTGTGTGTGTGTTCTATAATGTATATAACATATTAGTACTGTTCTACATGTGTATAATTAAAAAATAAATATATATTGGGCATGTTCATAGCGATGTATGATAAAAAAGCATGGAGACCACTGTCCTAGACTACACATATTTTCAAATGCAACATAGCAAAACAATGTTTTAAAGTGACCCAATATGATTCAGAGGCAAATTGAAGAGATCCTTGTTTCTTCACACCACTTCCACTGCTTTGACAGGACTGTTCTCTATACGAGCACAGTCTTAGGTAGTCCTTGGAGCTATTTAAAAACATGACAAAACCAGGAGGACATACTTAATATGAAAGATGTGTTTATTCTCACGAAATGTCTTTTCTGTGGGAAGCCAAGATAAAATCTATGTGCCACCAAAACTGCAGGGATGCAAAGCTACCAGGGTTTACGAGAATCTCACGAGCTATGCAGGATGTTAAGAACTATCTGCTTAATAGTGAAATTTCTCAAGTTGACATAAACCAGTAACTATACAGAACAGATACTTGAGGAAGCAAATAGTGGCACATTTCTGCTTAGCCAATTTATTTATATAATTCTATGTCTCAGAAACATTGTCTGTTCTTGCTTGAACACAATTATGCCATTGTTAAGGTGGTAATTACTTTGGGAAACCTGATTCTGAACTTTTATCTTCAATTCTTGTTTGAAAGGAAAGCTATATGAGGAAGATGTGCTAGAACTGGATAACTTTTTCACAAATAGTAAAACTGCAGAAAAATGGAGTTCTGGAAGAGTGGAGATTTTGTAAGAAATCAGATCAAACATTGCAAATATTCTTGGACAAAAAATTCAAAGGTGCCAACATGTTTGATTTAATTAAATGCTTTGCTCTGTAGGTCATTTTGAACCAAATAAAACTCCCCTCTGCCCCATTTTTTAAATCTACCATTTCAAAATAATGGATTTTATTTCAAAATTGTCTTCCAATTTAAAAGAATAGCAATATTTTCCAAAATATTTTTTTAAAAAAGATATACTTGATACCAAGTTGGAATTATTTTTAATAGACCCAAGTACATATCTGTTCACATTATTAAAATTCTTCTTAGTTCAGTTTAAACCTTATCACAAATTCCCTGCAAATTCTCAGCATGGCCACAATCACTCACTTCTAATATGTACAGAAAAGCACCCCATTTAATCAGTATTCACTGAAGTTAAATGGGCTATAAATAAAGTTGAGCAAGCTGTTAGTTTTGCAGTGGATAATATTCACCCACAAATTTGTTTGTGTGGTCTCATGGGATTCAAAATCATACTTCTCAATGAAAGTGTAATTCTTACTCTCAAATGAAATATCTTCTGCCTTTTCTTATCCTTGCCCATCAAAGTACCTTGAATTTTCATAGTCTCATAGCACAGATGGATTCCGGTGTCAGGATAAATGAGCCCCATCAACATAATAGTATTTATGTGAGTCTCAGATGGGTCCTTCAAGAAAGGTTTTCTGCAAGTATAGTGTCTTTGAGAAAAGCAATTGCACCCTGAGGCAACTTCAGCAGCCCTAGCTACTCTCTTACCTGGAGGGCTGTCTGGAAATCTTTCCTTTTGACAACCAATCATAATAACCTATACATAAATAAAACTTTCAAACAGATTTCAGTAATTTTTCTGCCTGCATAGGCCAGCATGCTTTTTTTTTTCCTGTATGCATTGCATAAAACATCTTAGTAATTTTTTAAATATTTATGGAGTTAGGGTGGTTCTGAAGCTCTTGCTTTGGCCTATATTTCGTTAATCACAGCCCTCAGCTCAAGTTTGCTGTACAAAACAATCTGTGAAAAAAAATATATTGAAAAAACCAAAATGATAAATATTACTACCTTTACGTTACATACATTAGTACCCTGTATAGTTAATACACGTTATTAATGTTTTAACACATGCTCTGATTATGGTCTTTTCATGTGAAAGAAAGCTATTATGCATCTGATATGTACATTACAAGGCTTCAATGGTCTCAGGTGGAGCCCAGCTAGAGGAAGGACATACCACCTTGCAGCTCTTCCTTTACCTAAGCCTCTCCCAAGATGCTCAGAATGGGGACAGAAGCTGAATATCAGGGAAAAGAGGGCTCCAGCCTTCTGCTAGCAATGTGCCTACCCCTAAGGAGGCAGCGACAGGCCAAGTCTCACCAAAAGGTGCTGAAATAAACCCAACATTGTGGAGGCTTCTGGTTCTGTGGTGTCGCAGAAGGTGGTAACGGTGGTGGTGAAGTGCCTACAGAGTATGGCTGGATTATGGGGCATGAAATCTTACCACAGAGCATTAACATTATTTACTGCGTAAATTGGAAATAAAAGTTATTGGAAATAACAATCCATGGGCTTTTCCATTTACATCTGTGGAAACCAAGCATACTTCCCAAGAAATCAAACATCACAATCAGGGTATATAAGTGATTACACGACTGAAGACTGACCTTAAATGTCCCCTTTGATTTACATTTTTGGGATGAAGTAATGTGACAGTGATGTTATTTCATGTAATTAAGAATCTATTGCAAGACATTAGTGGTTAGAAAAAAAAAGACTGGTACAATTTACTTCTCCTTAGTCAGGAGAAAAGCACCAGACTAATCTACAGACATAATCTGAATCCTGGGGCAACACACAAGAGTGGCCTCTAATTTAAACATGAATTCTATGAAATGTGCTTTGTTACTCCTTTTTGACCACTTAGTTAGTAAGATACTAAGCAGCAACTTCAGATTAACTCTGCTCCAAGATGTGTCTTGAAAAGCAATCAGAGATGCATGCTATGCTTCCACTCCCCAAAGATGCCTTCCATTTCCTCACTGACCAGGGTCCAAGTCTCCAACATCAAAGTTCAACAAATAATGTGACGCTGACAGATTACATGCAAATTGTATAAGTAAAATAGACTAGAAAACTGAAAATATGTAATTTCCCTTTCCAAAAATCTCCCTGATCGATGATTTCTGTCTCATTGAGCCTATTAAGCCTGACTATGCTCCTTCTTGTGAAAGAAAAACAAATGCATTTCTTAAAATTACTTTCCACTGTATCTTTCTTCAAAAGCAAGACACATTTTGTTTTCTTCTACACATGCATAATAGGGACGTCTCATCATAAACAAAATAATACATCAAATATTACCAATAGCCATGCTTGTTGTAGAAAGCTGTAATAGTGCTCAAGCTGCAGTAACACTGACACAAAATAGTCAGTTTTGCCTAGCCTCATAAAGCAGGGGTGTGGGGTGCAAAAAAATTACATTAATAAACTGCCAACAAATATTACATTATGTCCCTGGTGACTAAACACTTAGCATGCATTCCTATTATCTACCCAAAAAAATGAGTACATATGTGTATTAGATAACTGTCCACAAACATATACATGATATTTGTAAAAAAGCAATATTTTTTCAGAAAATGTTTTTCTAGCACAGGTATCTTCTCTCCTTCATATTCTTCATACTGGATTTTTTTAAACAATGCTATCATTTATTCACTAGAGTCTTTGTGCCTTTGAAGGTGGCTAAAGAAAATTATCTCATCTGAGAAAAGATAGGAGAAAAAAATGCACACTTCTACAAGGACATGCAGATACAATTTTAAAACTACATCTAAATTAAGGATAATATTGTGACTACGGCAAAACCAATCAGCAATCTAAGATTATTTAAGTGTCCTTATATGCAAAATTATACCCATTATAAAAGAGAAAACAGTTGAAAGTTGCTAACATGATTAAGCTATGGTTCTGTAGATTCAGAAGATAGTCATACATGAGCAGTTTTCAAACAATAATTCAATAGGCAGAATGTGTAATCACACTTTTGAATTCAATTTAAAGTATCTAGAACTATAGTGACATAGGTACTGATGCCAAGCTGCTTGATCTATTCCTCAACAACTTACACACTCCATTCTATGCACTATGATCCTGACGCACCAAAATACTTACTTCATTTCAAATATGTGGTCATCTTCCCTGAGGTCGATAGGCTACTCACTTCACAAGTGCTTTTGTAAATCAGTCCTGGAAGACTGGGGGCTTGGATGAACAATCTATGTATTCCCCTAATAGTTTCTTGTTAGTCATGGAAATGTCTGTTCAGTTTCATGGTAACAATTACACTTATAAAATGGCCTAGGTACTGAGGACATAGTTTTCACTGCATTACCTGATCTCATACCTTTTGTCATTTATATCACTGGTTACCTATACATGCTGTGGAAATATGATAAATTGGTGGGTTTTGGCTGCAAATCAGAAAGTAAAAATATAACCTCTGTGGTTCATTGCTTGAAGTAGGATGACTATCTGTTCTAGAAAATGAAGCCCAAATTTAAGCTTAAAATTTTCAAATTTATTCAGTATTGGTCCAATTCTTCTTACTCTTAAAAAAAAAAAAAAATTAAAAAACTATGGTGATTTTCCCAACACTTTGAATAACCGCATAAAATATAGCTTACAGTGTATCCTAAGTTGAATGCTCTGTGGATAGAGAAGATGTCTGATTAAGTTAATGCCTGTCAGAAACAGAAAGTATTTGAAGTACAATTATAAAATCTATGTTTCAATTCTACTACAATGATTCTAGATTATTTCCTCCTTGCAGTTGTCAGCCCTACACAGCCCTACCCCTTTCTTAACTGTCCAGAGAAATAATTTAAATGTAATTAAAAGAACAAGAAAAGCGGTACCTCCTTCTTGGAAACCTTCAGCAAATTTGTAAATGATAGCTTCAGATCCTACTGTTTAACTGGATTCTTCAAAATTCATAAACAATTTGAAGGTTGAATTCACATTTATTACAGTCTTATTTATGGACCAAATCTTGACCATTCTTCGAGGTGACCTTCTGCTCTATGTAGTCATGCTCCTTAATTAACATTATGAATCTTCATAGCAGATTACTCTGGAATAAAGACAGTGATGCTGTATTTCTCTTAAGCATGTACTCTGAAAAGTTGGACAATACATGACATCCACAAAAAGTGTTTCAGATACAGAGTAGCTGACAGAGGAACAGCTAACTAAAGCTGAACATTATGAGATGCATAAAAATGAAGCTTATCATTTGGTCAATCTTGTCTTTCATTTTTGACGTGCTTAAAGTTTTTATTTTCATCCTGAGACCAGGGCATCTCTAACATCCAGTCAACATCAAAACAAACTACTTGTCATTAAATATCAAATTCTTTAAGGGGTAAATCTATAAGTCTTTCTCTTCTTTTTTAGTTGTTTTTGAGTCAAAGCTAGCACTATTCAAGGCTGGAAAAGCATTCAAAATCCATACAGTCCAATGAAACTAATGAAAGTTAAACTTGAGAAAGGACTGCTTAAGTAAAGCCCTGAGGATGCAATTACATGAGTATGCCTACATGAGAAAAGGTAAATCATAGAATGATTGAATCACAAAATCATAACACGGTTTGGGTTGGAACGGACCTTTAAAGATCATCAAGTCCAATCCCTGCCCATGGCAGTGACACTTTGCACTAGATTAGGTTGCTCAAAGCCACTTCCAGCCTGACCTTGAACACTTCCAATGATGAGGCATACACAACTGTCACAACTGGGAAACCTTTTCCAGTGTCTCACTACCCTCATTGTAAAAAAATACTTACATATGCTCAATCTAAATCTACTGTCTTTCAGTTTAAAACAGTTGGTCCTTGTCCTGTCACTACAAGCCTTAGTAAAAAGTCTTCCTCTGTAATTCTAATAAGCCCCCTTTATACATGTAAAGTGCTGGGGCCTGAGGCATGGGACCTGAATTAAAGTTCACCTGTGGATAAATCATAACCTAACAATATATTTTATTTCCCCCACTGGCTGCCGGTTCCAGGAGCAGAACCTGGCCCACCTGTGTCTTTGTGACCCCACCCTCTCTCAGGGTGTCATAGTTGGGGTGGTGGGCGAGGCCAGGGCTATATCAACCGGGAGCTGATTAGTTTATGTGTGGCTTCTGTTGGGGCTGGTTGCATCTTGCTGAGCTCTCTCAGTGGTGCCCTTCCATGTGAAGGGCCTCTGAGGGAGCCATCTCTGTCCATTGTGTCCAGCATGTGATGCTAGCACCACAATAGGCAGTGAAATAGCTGGGCCCACAGGAACCTATGGCAGGATTGTTTGAAAATAGACTTCTGAGGGGACGTTACTGAGTTCAGCATTGGCGTGTGTGATCAGGCAACTGATGGCAGCATAAAATGATGACGGCTTGTGCGAGTCCGCAGCTGGTCTGAGGACTCAGGGATGGACTTTAGCCTTGAGCAGATAATGATGTTTCTCTGAAAGAACCTGGGAAGCCTTGAGGCTGAAGAGTCCCAGGGAATGAAGGAGATAAGAGGCCTAATGAGCAAATTCTACAGAACAACAACCTGGCAAGAAGTCAGCGGTCACAGCAGGAGGGACAAGAGAAAGAACCACCAATCAGCAGGTGTGGGGAGAATGGACTGAGCTATCCTACAATAACGAGAGCTTGAAGAATATGTGTTACCAATTAGAAATTGTTGTTAGGTAAATGATGTGCACAATGTAACCAATAGCAGAATAACTTACTGCGTGCTATGCCAAAGAGATTATAAAAGAGCGATGTTTTACTAAATAAACGGCTTTCACTTGATCATATTGATCGCGGCGTGATTGACCCGAGCTCCTGCAATGGCTGAACTGGCAAAACAATATGGAAAGGCTACAGTAAAATAATTTTGCTAGCTCCAACCAAGTATTCCACTGGCAGGTGTCCCTTATCTACTTCTTGTCAAGGAGTCTTCAGTTGTGCCTATTCAATGGTCTCTGTACTCAAAGCTGCTGGAAGAACTCCAACCGTAATATCTTGTGACTGACAAGAAGCACTATCCAGAAAAAGGGCCCCTTAAGCACATGCAGAGGTTCCAGGAGTCTCTCTGGAGACGTTTCTGTTTTGATTCACCATTTCCATGCAAGCCGTATATGCTAAATTCACCTGATTCACACTTTGATTCTACCATCTGATAGATGTGAACAGCAGATGAATGAAAAAACTTCTTCATATCTTTATTCTTATAGTAAAGGGGTTGGAAGAAACAGGCTATAAGCAAAACCAATGCCAAAAGTGATTGCAGTATGTATCCAGCTATCTTTCATGTAATGTACACTCTCTTTTTATACACAACTCATTCTTTGAAGTTTTAGGCTTTGATACTGTTTGGAAAATGGTTCACCTTTCATGCACACTTCTTACCCTATGGACACCACTTCAATCATAATTACCTTTGCTAATTTTTTAATCTCCAATTATATTCACTTAACATTTTCTTTCTTTTTAGTATCAAAATAACCCTCTATGGATCAAAACTTTAACTTGGACAGTATTACAGACACCACTTCCTCTGCAGTCCGCCCTGCCATGCTCCTAGCAACCTACCTGGGAAAGTACATAAAACATTTTCAGAACTTTTTGAAAGCTAAAATATTTTATATATCATAAAAAGCAGCTCATGCATTGAACAGTACTGACTGCACATATGTTGTGTTAAACTTATGCTCCTCAGTGCATTCTTGGCTTTTGACAAATACTATATGTGCCTTAAATGCCATAGACCCTGCTTAGCATTGTGTCATGTGGATATGTGAGCCACAGAGACTTCTGCTGTCTTACTAGATAAACTCAAGCTTGCAGCATTCTGGCATTGCATTTTGTGGTGAAATTCCTAAAATATCATCTCTCTTAACATACCTTAGCAGCCGACTATTGGAATCCCTTTGACTTAGCCATAATACATTTGCTTTTATTTCACTAGGACCTTGCTAATGCTGACAGAAGTTCAGACATGAACAGTATTGCATGTGACAAGCTTTTTTTTTTGCCTTCCTACAGTAATGGACTACAAATCTATTCCCTTATATAAGAGAAGCAATTTTTAAATTCTCAGTATTATAACAATGGGGCCTAGCATCATTTTCTCAATTCATACATGATAGCTGAGGTAGACAGCCTCATAAACAAGGCTGGTGTGGCAGACAGAGAGCCTTTTGAGAACAATTTTTGAAGTAGTCTGTCAGAAATGAACAGGAGAATGGCACAGGCTGTTATTACAGCTGTAATAAACATGAGAGATTGAAAAATCTTAATGATATTCTTATGGTTTAATAATTTTGTTAGTGGTTCACCATTGTTGTAGAAGACTCAAGGATCAAATTTAGTATAAGCAACACAGAATCATTATCATCTGGAGATACCTCTGTAACTCTCTGAGTTTCTAATAAACATACTGTATCCTCAAAGAGAGAGTATAGCTCCCAGAGTGTAGGCAATCAATTACTGCAGACAGTAAAAAGTACATGATGTATTCACAGCACTTTTTTTAGAAAATACAACTTTTAACGAAATATGAGGCTGAGTATTTTTTCACCTCAGACAATCTCACATAAAGATAAACCCAGGCCCAGGTTAGTGAGCAATTACCGAATGAAATAGTAGGATGGTTTTAAAAGAAATCAGATTCAATTCATGGAGTTAGGCACAAGCCAGAACACTGCATACTGAACTCTTATATTGGTGAATCCTAACCTTAAACTTCAGTATACACACCTCCACTGATTTTCAAAACCCTCATTGCCTTCAGCTGTTTAAAGAAATTCCAGTCAGTTACACTTAAAGGAAAGACCCATAGTTCCTTTTAAATAGTTGGTAACACAGTATGGGAACATGCATCACATGCAGTCACATACTTGCATACCACAGGTGTAACATTTCTCTGCAGTGCTTGGTTGCGAGAGGATCTGGACCAGGCCATAGCATTTCAGTTTGTGAGAGGCCTTAATCCAGTGTATTTCTGCAAAACCAGTACCACTTGTGTTCCCAGCACAGAAATGAGCCTTCTCTAAATGTCATGGGAACATCAATGACTTCAGTGCTATCTGGAGAAACTGAAGATGAGAACTAAGGCTCTCCTACCTTCCCATTCCTTGGTAGATAAACCCCGACAGTACACCTTAGCGCACATATTACAGGAGCGTGATGACAGATATCAGATTTGCTGCAAGCTCTCTTTATACATTTTCGATGACACAATCATTGAATAAATATAGACTGGCTCTGTGGGAAAGACACCAGAAAGAAATTCCTTTTTCTGCAGGAGATGGTTCTCACCACTGGCTGCAAAGACACACTTCCTGGCTCAACAGATTTCTAATTCTCTTCTGCCGTGACACTGGCAAGACAAAAATCTTGCTACTCAAGCGAGACTCAAAACTCTCACTATACCACATGAAAATGCAACCTCCTTCCCCACAAACCTGAGACATGACCCTCTCTGGCCCTGCTTTTGGATGAAAATGTACTATTTCATGCCAACTCCAAACTTGCAGAGATACATTAAGGATGCTCCAATCAGACCTGCCAACTGGAGCCCTTTAGGTACAGTGCTGTCTTATTTCCAGAACCAGAACAAGTAAAAGCAAGACCCAGGCATGAAAAAGACTGACAAGACTTCTGAGGACAGCCAAAACAAGCGAGTTCATAGGAACCCAGTTGATGAAAAGGTAGGTGAAGAGGAAATGTTGATAACTTCATTCTGTGATTTAGGCACTGAGATTATACCTAGGACTTCCAAGTACATTTGAAAATGCTAGTTAGAGAACTTCAGCCCTTGGTGGCTTAGTTCAGTTATAATTTCCCCTGAATTATATTCAGTTATACCAGAGGTATGACTATGGAGACAGCATCCTCATATATCTACTTTCAAAAATTACCACAAGTTTCTCTGTGTACTTCTACACTGGTCAGAACCTGAAATTTCCTATTTCTTTCTGATAGATATTTTGTCAGGAAACACTCTGAAAGAATTCAGGTTCAAACAACAGACCCAGGAAATAGTGGGTAGCAATACTCACAGCAATACACTACATCCTTTCTCAATTAATATATATTGCTTGCCTATATTTAAATGTCTATGCATGCACAGTCTCACCACTTACATAATTAACCATATCTTTGAGTTATATTTTAATTGTTTTTGACATGATGTTACTAAGTGACTAATTAATTAGTCATAAGTATTTGATCCCCTCTAGATATTACTGTTTACTAAGACAATTGTCTGGCTGGGAAGACATGAACCACGTGTGTTTGGTCGTTATATGATAGCTGACATTGAAGGTCAAAATTGAACTAGAATTCTAGAGGGTAAGATTTCTGACTTTATCATTAATTTAGGATATAATCTGGGCCCAGTCAACTATATTATCTGTGCTCAGCTTTCCTATCTGCAAAGCTGGGATAATAACGCTGTTGAAAAACTGTCAGAGTGCCAATTCATGTTAGGCGTACTGAGTTCTAGGACCTAAAAAGCCAACTATCAACCATGAATCAAAAATCTGCAACTAATTATGCTTTCAGTAATACTATCAACAGCACATGAATGCTACAAGTAGGTCACACAAATAAAAGCCAATGTGTCACAAAGTCCCAAAGGCTATACTCAATATAATTCTTGTTTCAGATAAAAACAGATTGAGCAGAGAAGCAGATCAAAGCCATGTAGCAATGCAGTGATTTTAGGTAGTCATAAACACAGAGTGGCAGTGATAAAACAGGAGCCCACAAGCAGAGCAAGACTTGAGACAGTAAGAGTTAAAGTGAGGGTATAGTGATTCATTGCTATAATTTCTGCTGACATATTAACTCCATGATGTAAGCAAGAAAAAAAGAAAACACCTTACCTTTGAGATAAGCATCCAGTTGTTCATAGAAGCATAACCAGAAGGGATTGATCTAGTCTGGGCATAATAGAACCAAATTAATATCTCTTTCATGTTGACTGTTCTTGCTTCACTTTTATAAGCTCATGAAAAGCTCTGTTGAAGCATTGTCTTAACATAACAGTGATTAGGATATGATCCACAAAAATCTAAACATGTGCTGGGCAGTTTGTAAGAACATTAGCTGGTTTAGCCACATTGTACATGTGCTAATGTAACGACTGTTATAAGAGGCATCGCTTTATTGTAAAGTAGGTGATGTGTCACGTTAATCATACGCTTCTCTTTTCATCCTCAGTTATCCTTTCTCCAGTACTCACAATTTAACAAAATCTATATAGTTGGGAAAATCTCCCAAATTTCCTTCTGCAAAATTACATATCTAGGAGCTCAAGAACATAATAAATTTATAATTCTCTGTATTCTCATTTTAATGGATGCAAAAATAGAAATAAGAAACCTTTGTTTCCAGTGAATGTATAATGAAAAAGGAAAAATACAAGACACTGGAGATTATTTGGATCCCCTCTCCCCCCTCCCAAATGTATACTTTTTCAAATAAAGTCAAACTTAGTGTAGGGAGAAGGTTACTATGTAGAAAGCAGTCACTACAGTATATTGGGTTTTGGCCTAGCCATTCTACATTTGGAAAAATTTAAGAGAACTGAATTGAAAGCCCAGAGTAATTTTCAGGGTCCTTCCTTCTTTGACAATACAAAAAATACAGAGTAGTTTCTGAAAACCAATAGCATTCTTATGTTTGCCATCTCTCAGGCTGGAACACACATTCCCTCCAGCACAGTGCAGTTGTACTGTAATGCTGTATGATCATTTAGGATAGAGGAACCTCAAAGGGTTTAGAGATTTGGTTCAGATAATTTCAGATGGAATACTGAAAATTCAGACCTCTCTGATCCAGACACAATATTCATAATGCATTTCCTTCATGCGATTTACAGCGTGTCCTGGATTTAAATGGCTCATAAATTTCTGCTAATGCATTTCCCGCAGTCTATGCAGAGACATGCAGCTTAGATGATTTTGATCCTAGACAGTTCAGCTGCAGTGTTCAAGTGCTGTACACAAACTCTCCTCTGAGAAACTGGAAAGCACCTGTTGAACCTCAGTACAAAAGATCTTGCCCTTGCAGAAGGCAGAAATGTAATTTTGATAAGACTCAAAATTATTTTCAGCTGCAGTTATTCAAAATTGTCAGGTTGTTAAAGGATGATAAGAAATGTATTCTTTAGAACTACCAATCAGGCCAGTTTTGGGGTTAAGTCTCTTGCGAAATTTGAGAAGTGATTCAGCTTCCGAAGCATTTATACCTGCCTTCTTTTGAACTAAGTATTCGCTAAATAGTAGAAGAGTGTCATTGTCCACTGGGAAGCATACTAAGATTATCTAATTAATTTCTCTGGTAACCTAAACTAGATCTGTGTCCTTAGAGACACAAGCAAATCAAAGTCAAACAATGTGATCTCTCTCTTTCTCTCTCTGCCTCCTTTTTTAGAGATATTATTTAAAGTACAAGGGACTATTTTAGGTCACTGATGGAAAGCTAAATTTGATCTTCACAGTTGAGACTCCTTCTGTTAATCCCCTCTACACGACATGTTTTTAGCTTGTCTCAATTTTTTAAAAGAGAGCCCTTAATTGCTAATTTATGCAAATGTTCTGCAGTCTAAGTTTGGTACAGATTTTGCTATTTTTCATGGCTAACTAAAGCTAGCAACTTGATAAATTTGTAAAAGAAAATACGTTAAAACTTTTTAACCTTCCAGTTGTCCATTTTTTGCTGACAGTAAAAATTTATCATAAATGAACATTAACTTTGCTTTCACCTGGAATAAGAGCATTGTTCTTTGGAAGCATGGTCAGTTTTTTTTTTTTAATTCCTAGTGTGATTGATATGAAATTCAGAAAAACAAAATTTATATTAAGACACTCTAGCTTTTTTGTAGTTTAAAAGCCATCATGTTTATGTCAAAGGCTAGATCACACATCAAAAAAATTATGAGAATGCCTAAAGCACTCCAAAAAACATATGCCAAAATATAGGCCTTCCCAGACACTACTGACTGATCATTTCAGATCCCTTGCAATTCTGCACAGCTGTTTCCATAGGCCCCTGTGTTGTCCCAGGAAGCTCTACTAGCTGGATGATTTGTCCAGAATAGAATCAGAAACATGCTATACTTATTTCATAGGAAGAGAGACATCTCCAGAAAGTGATGCAGGTGGAGAGTTGACTAACAAGATCACCACTGTATACAGTAGTGCATAAGCAGCCAAGCTGCTTGTGAATCAGCTGCTGAAGCTGATCACATAGCTTGAAAATATTTTTATTTTCACACAATTGCAAGCCTATCTAATTTTACATTAGCACAGAAACAGAGGAAATATGAAAACAGTGCAATAAAAACTTCTTTTGGAAGAACCTCCTGAATGAACCTCCCAAGAGGCAGTACTGAAGGTCAAAGATGTAGAGGAAGACTGAACATTGTGCAAGAATGGAATCTTAATGGTGCAGGAGCTGGCAGTCCCTATGAGACAAAATACAAGTCCATGAGGAAGAAGACCATCCTCACTGAACAAAGATTTTTGGCTGGACCTCAGGAAAAAAAAGACAGGTTATGACCTTTGGCAGAAGGGGCAAGCAACACAGGAGGACTACAAGGATTTCATGAGCTGTGCAGGGAGAAAATTACAAAAGCCAAAGCCCAACTAGAATTTAATTTGGCTACCGCAGTAGAAGACAATAACAAATGTTTCTGTATATACACCCACAGCTTTCCCTCCTAAACTAAGCATGCCATCTTGGCATAGAAGGAGATAAGGTTAGTCAAGCAGGACCTACCTTTCGTAAACCCATCTTGACTGGACCAAATCACCTGGTTGTCCTGTACATGCCGTGTGATCTGAAGCCAGTAAATTTTGCTCCTTCTACTTTGCAGGGCAAGAGTGTTGATCTGCTTGAGGCTCTACAGAGGGATCTCAACAGGCGGGGTCGATGAGCCAAGGCCAATAGTATGAGCTTCAACAAGGCCAAGTGCTGGGTCCTGCACTTGGCTCACAACAACCCCTGGCAACACTACAGGCTTGGGGAAGAGTGGCTGGAAAGCTGCCTGGCAGAAAAGGATCTAGGGGTGTTGGTCAACAGCCAGCTGAGTATGAGCCAGCAGTGTGACCTGGTGGTCAAGAAGGCCAACAGCATCCTGGCCTCTATGAGAAACAGTGGGGCCAGCTGGACTACGGCAGTGATCACACTGTACTCGAACTGGTGAGGTCACACCGTGAATACTGTGCTCAGTTTTGAGCCACTCACTACATGAAAGACATTGGGGTACTGGAGCATGTCCAAAGAAGAGCAACGAAGCTGGTGAAGTGTCTAGAGAACAAGTCTTATGAGTAGTGGCTGAGGGAACTGAGGCTATTTAGTCTGAAGAAAAGGAGGCTGAGGGGAGACCTTATCGCTCTCTACAACTAGCTGAAAGGAGGTTGTAGTGAGGTAGGTGTTGGTCTCTTCTCCCTAGTAACAAGTGATAGGATGAAAGGAAATGTCCTCAAGTTGCCCTGGGGAGGTTTACATTGGATATTACGAAAAATTTCTTAACGGAAAAGGTTATCAAATATTGGAACACTCTGCCCAAAGAAGTGGGTGAGTCACTATCCCTGGAAGTATTTAAAATACATGTATACATGGTACTTAGGGACATGGTGTAGTGGTGGACTTGTCTGTGTTAGATTAACAGTTGGACTCGATCTTAAGTGTCTTTTCTAACCTAAATGATTCTATAATTCTAAGATTATAGTATGCATTTCAGCATGACAAAAATTATATGCAGAAGTACTAACCAAGAACTCTATCCCAGGAGCAACCATTACTTTTCACTATCACTACTGCTATAGCAGCAAGAATAACAGGGGCCTTGGCTTTTACAATCAATTATGCAGCTATTCCCACCCTCTAAGAAAAAGGGAGATGACTAGAAACATGTTGCAAACTATGCAACACCTGGCTTCCATCTGTTTTTGAGATTATTGTATCATCCTCCTCACAACACTTTCTAAACAAATAGATAAGCAATATAAATAGCATTTATCACACAGATTTTGAATTTTTTTTCTCTCTAGCTAGTATGCAGAGAATTGTATGCCTGCAAAAGTAGTTACTGTATGTTTGCACTTCTATATGTATATTCATGTAACAAGACACAAAATTAGATTTACTAACTTTGTTGCCAGATAAAAATATAATGTGGCTACTGGTGACCCAGCTCCTGGGAGGAATTAACTTCCTGGTCTTGGCCCCTGCCCCAGCCAAGAGCTATCAGCACCATGGAGGAGCTGTACTCTTGCTACATGCGTATGTCAGACAAACTAGAAAACAGGAACATATTTGTTATCTAAGAATGCAAATGAGATTGAAATTACAGTTGCACAAGAATTTCTTCCTTGTAATATAAAAATGACTATTCTGGATCAGACTAAGGATCTGTTTTAGACAGTCTATATCTGATGGCCCACATGAGATTCTTAGGAGGAAAAAAAAACCACAACCCAAAGACAAACAAAAAATTCAAGATCTGAAAACCAGGCAAGCATAGAGGAATCTTTTTTCCTTTACCTTCCCAGCATTCATTAATCAACAGATTGGAAATTCCTGAGCCAGAGTGACACTGGGACTATTGTTTCTCATGGAGAATAATTTGAAGAATTTCATCCTCTAATAACTTGTCTTGCTCCATTTTCAACTCATTCATAATTTTAGTCTCCATGATGAATGAACTCCAGAAACAAATTATTATGTAAGTTTTATGGAAAAGTTGCTTCCCACTGTCTATCTCAAAATTTATGTGAATTTTCTGGAAGTATCCTAGTTCCTGTGACGGGTGGGAAATATCATTCCACCTTTATTTTTTCAATGTCACTCAAGATGTCTGTCCTTCCTCAGCTGTTTCTTTTCTAAAGCAAGAGTTCTAATTTATTTAATCTCCACTAGTAAAAATACTGGTTTTGATGTCTGTTTGTCCTGACCATCCTCCTCTATTGTTTCTTTTTTTCTCCAGCTAATATAAATGATTTAATACAATTGACTAAAATGTCACAAAGTGTTTAAGTAGAGCATCAAAAATGCACAGAAAAGGATAGTATTTCCTATTTTTTCCTGAGTTACTTATGAAAGATATTTTCACATCTAGATAGAATCTGCTATGATTTAAAAATCTCTCTCCTGAGGCATAGTAAGTCATCTAGAAACAATTTCCACATACTTTTGCTGGTGTTTTTTTTATGTATAGAATTATGTCTTCACCATTATTTGCTAGAACAGAGGTGCACAGCATCACTGGAAATGCTTTGCCTCCAGCTGCCTGTTTGGAAGGATATAGGATTCCCAAAAGTCATGTGGAAAATGTACCAGCTGCATGTGGAGATCTCAGACACAGGAAGGAGCCTCAAATGACACAAGACATCCATGAGCTGAACTGGGTCATTGCTACCATGCAAACCTGCTACCACTCCCCATACTCAGTTTCAGCTGTGACTAAATAAATGTGTAATGTCAGTAAAATTTGTTACCTGGACTGTTCATCTCCTTTTTGACTGACTATCACAAGTCAAGAGTGGATGAGCCATGTGGGATTCCACTCCCTGGCTGTGAACTGCTGGGGCCTGAGTTGTGGGCCCCAAGTTGGAGTTGACCTGTGGATGAGTCACAACCTAGCAGAATGCTTTGGTTTTCCTATTGGCTTCATGTTCCAGAGGCAGAACCTGGCCCACCTGTGTCTTTGTGGCTCCACCCTCACCCAGGTGGTCATGGTTGGGGTGGTGGGCGAGGCCAGGATTATATCAACCAGGAGCCGATTAGTTGGAAGAGTTTCCTGTTGGGTGTGGCTTCTGTTTGGGCTGGTTGCATCTTGCTGAGCTCTCTTGGTGGTGTCCTTCCATGTGAAGGGCCACTGAGGGAGCAATCTCTGTCTGTTGTGTTCAGCAGGCAATGCTGGCACCACAGTGGGCAGCAGAAGAGCTGGACCTGCAGTAACTTGTGGCAAGACTGTCTGAAAGAAGACTTCTGAGGGGATGTTGTTGAGTTCATTGTAGTCCTGTGTGATCAGGCAACTGATGGCAGCATAAAATGATGATAGCTGAACCAGCAAAACAGGCTGCCTTGCTTCTGGCTGGAGCATTGGGATGGGCTCTGGCTGTCAGGCCCTGCCCTGCCGTGCTCCTGGCCCCTGGGACCCCCATCGCTCACAGCACCCAGAGACCTGGAGCCAGGAGAGAATTAGGTTGTGCAACTTCCTTAAGAGCCCTCTGTCACTCTGTAACTCATTTTCAGTTGATTGTGGCTTTTTCCTAGCCATCTTCTGAAGTATCAGCTTGCCCTTCTCGAAAGCAAAAGGGTTAGTCAGCCTAACATACATTGTAGGGAATAAAAGAGGAATATATTAGACTCACAATTACATGTTTGATGGATATATTATGAAAAAAAGCTGTCATCACTCACTTAAAATTACAATTTTAGCTGCTCATGTTCAATGCAGTAAAGTCAACAGATGGCTTGCTAGCAGCACAGCTTGTTGGGGTTGTTGTGTTGGTGACAATCAGGTCAAAACCTCATCTTTTGCTCTTCAGTTTTGCTAGCATCCCTCAGTACTTTCAAGCTGCTCTGAAAAATAACTTGTTTTGCTTATTGGAAACCTAAAGAGCTCCAGCTGCCACATCTGTGCCCTTCTGGCCAGTTTAAAATTTAAAGGTGGTCTAATGCAAAGATTTTCTTTCATGTCAACAGTAAAGATGCAGAAATCAAATACTCCATGATATTATACATCTACATCCAAGAGATTCTTGAAAATTATTTTCTGTTTGCTGTGAGAATTAAAGGTTTTAAAGAAAAACTAAAAGTAACTAAAGACCATCTCACAAATTGCATTTATTCCAGTATTGTGATTGTCGCAATTCGCCCACAAGGGATGTGGTCCCGCCCACCAGGGGTCACAGACCACTCCCCAAATAGAATCAAGGGCAAGGCACTTCTCTCCAAATCCACAACCAATTGCAGGAATCAGACACACCCCCTTATGAAAATATATGTTTATTTATACTAAGCCAAAATCTATTCTATGAAGTACTCTTATATCTTACAATCTATGTCTTATCCAAATATTGCAATACCGTTATCACAGTCTATGGGGTCTATATCTTAGTCTATATCTTAACAATTTAATCAAAAAGATCTCTCAATGTTTGATAACCACTCAGTCCGTCTACCCAGGAAAGGAATAGGAAAACCAAGAGGCTCCCTGGCAGCCTTCCCTTTATTTTCTTTCCCCCCTCCTGTTGTCTCCTTGAGGCAGTTTATAGAAGTTCGTTTGAAAGCAGATAACAGTCAAGGTCACCTGCCTCTTTCAGGAAAGGCAGCTGTTTCTTCTTTGAATTCAGCGAAAATTCCTGACTGGAGTAAAGTCAGGACAGAAACGCCTCTCCCCAGGCATCTCTGGGTAAGTTAACCCCCTTGTACCCCCCCTGTACAAGCTTCTTGTTCTTGGCTTGTGACTATGTGGGC